>VUJU01000781.1:0-12050 GCA_009835225.1 Aphis craccivora | reverse complement strand
TAATTATAGATTTTCAGAAAACGATCATTTTTTAAATCGTTTTTCTCTCCTGCAACACTGAACGACGCTCTTATAATTTAATTTTTTAAAAAAATTAAATTTTTCTGAACATTTTAAATCATACAAACCGAATTTCCAAAACCTACCTAGAATCAATCAGTTATATAATTTTTATATAATTAACAATAATATTAATGATTAAGTTAGCGGACTGCTGAACCCACCAACCGTTTTTCTGAAAATTCCTGCACCACTCGACTATGCTTGTCTAAACTTAAACAAATACTAGAAAAATAATACATTTTCAAAAATTAACTATGTTTTATTCTAAATTTTTGTGGTGGAACATAAATTAATATTTTAATACTTTATTAATAGTTTTTTTTTAACTTTTCAAGAAAATAGTCATAACGGTACATTAAATAATATCACAACAAAAACCCTTCATAAACTACGTGTAAAAATGGCTAAGTCAAAAAAAAATATTAAATCTCTAAGCACTATAAAGATGTGATATCATGAATAAATGTTAAATATTGAATTTAAGTAAACTTATTTTGTTTCAATAGTTTATTAATTACTTAGCGAAGAATTATTTAGAATACTATATAAATATTAATAATAATAATATTAAGTTATATTGTCATTGTAGTCTTCTAGTGTTCGTGGAAATGAATGTTCGCCGTTAAAAAACAAAACATCTAGTATATAATATTGTGTATAGTATACCTACTAATAAAGTTCAATTTACGTTTGTGTTTGTAATTTTATTTTTACATGAATTTAAAACAACTTATATATGTTGTTTCTTTTAGCCCAGTCAGCACAACCACATTATGCGATCGATTATAATTAAAAAAAAAAGGATTTATTGTACAAACGATTATCGCTGTCGACATAATCCGAACACCATTGATTTGCTGTAAAACGTTTTAATAATATTATGTATACTATAATAATAATTTATAATTTACCTAATTAAATCATAAAATCATAATAATATGTTACACTGTGTAATAGTAAATAATAATATTAATAATAAATAATGATATGTGTGTTAAATTCAAACTGTCTATTGGAATTAAATACTATTATTGTCTATTGATATGAGTACGTGTTGTAAATATTTATTTTATATGTTATATCTTAATGGAGCTATATTTTTCATAATTCGTTTAGATATATGTCATATTATAATTAAATTTAGCAGTGGAAGTATTTTTTATGCAAATTTTGTTTTGTTTAGCTGTTTTTTTTTTTTTTTTTAATGAGCATTTATTTGTTGATTTAAATTTTAAAATAACACATATTATAATACACAAGTGTGTATACATAATTATATGGGGACTAGGCATGAAATAAAATGCACTACTGTGCCACTTATAAAGTATAATATACGCGTGTACACTGACAACAAAATGGTTGAGGGGTTTCTGTTTTGAAAAGGGGATAAGCAAGAAAAAAAATTTTAATTGTAAACAGTAGATATTTTGTACATCGCTGGATTATCTAATATAATGTATACCTCGACTAGCTTTATTTACAAAATGCTTGACCCTGCAGGTTAATTATTCAAATGGAAAAAAATATGTACAATACTATAGGTATATTAGTAATAATAATTATAACTAGACAAGATAAAATACGATCTAGTGTATTTTGGTTATTGCAGATAATGCTGGTAACTAACGAATAAATAAACATTTTAATATTTTAGACGTTAATGACAAATAACATAAAATTGATAATCCATAAAAATTTGATCAATTTTTTGTTCATATTATGATCGAAAGAATATTAATATCATTTCTATAGTACCTATTAATAATTAATGGCATTTAAAAGTCATATTCACTCTAGTTAATTTTTTTTTCTTAATTATCCTTTAAACCGATCAAGTAATTATATAAATTACAAATTGACCGTTTCAGCTATAACTCTTAACCATTGTTTTTAAATATTTAATTAAATTCATTATAATACCTTACAGCTTGTGTTGTCTATAGATTCATAATCACATGACGTGCATGTAAATTGATTATGTTACGTATTTTGAAAATGCCGAATAATATAAACTGTATATTAATAGGCCATATATCAGGGGTGGCCAAACCGCGTCTCGCGAGCCGCATGTGTCTCGCGTCATAGACTTTTGCGGTTCTTTCATCGTATCGTAACATTTTTACAATTTTTTTTTTTTATATGAGTATGTATTTTAATATAATAATATGACTTATATATATATATATATTGGCTCTTCCATATTTATTAATATGTTTGGTGGCTCGCGAGTCTCTTCTCGCTGGCCACCCCTGCCATATATAATTGTAGGTATATATATACTTATATATACAAAACAATATAACGATGTCACATAAAAATGAATATCACATAATAGGTAGTATACAGCCCCGTTACGCATTCATACAAATTAGCCACATCTGTTTTGATGAACGCCACCGCATATTATGCAGCAGTATAATATGCACTTTACATATAATGTATACTGGTTGATCTTTTTAACAAGGAACACTCATTATTTTAAAATTTATTAGGTATATTGTGTTGGTAGATTTTTGAAAAACTTATTTTTTTACTATTTTTTACCATTTTTTTTTATTTATTTATTTCGAACTGAAATATAAATTTTTAATTAGGATATTGTTTATATTATGACTTGTATTTATAGAAATTCAGTTTTATACAGATATATTTTAAAGTTTTGATATTGTTTTAAAAAAAAAACAAAAAATTATTATATTATATTAAATTTTTTGAAAATATTGTCTTATTTAATACTACATATCAAAAATATTTCTAAAACATTTAATAATTTAGTTGATAGTCCGTGTTTTTCAATAAAATAATTAGGTACCTTATGTTATATATAATTATTAAAATAGTACGTATATATTACGTCGTTATAAAATATATATCATACTTTATTATGTGCATGATGGCACTATATCGTAGCTGCAGCCGTGGGCTGTACAGCTATAATAGGAGACGCCATGCAAAGTACCAGTGTCGGCGGCGGTCTCTTTCATGTGCAGCTTGGACGCGAAACAGGGAGAGACCGTTTTTCGCACACATGTGCAAGATGGCAATATTGTTGTGTATAGATTTTACCAGCGACACAGCTGCACCGGCTGGAAGAGTAAACATCGATGTATTATACATACATATAGATTTGTGTGCACAAGTGGACCCAAACGACAACAGTTTGTTCAACGACAATATAATATAGGTACACTTACACACATAATATTATTATTTATTGTATACATACCTACCTACTTACCTAATCGATTTAGTTTTTCAATTATCGTTCTGTAATCGCTGAAGTCCCTCTCGGTTCACGGACAATAATGATCATAGGTATTTACATTGTATTCGGTTGATATAATATTGTCGTGTGTTCAATGGCGCGTAGGTAAATTATATAGTACACAATATACTTAAATAATATAATGTCAAACCCTGAAAAAAGATGATATACTTAATAAGTAATAACATAGAACTGAATATATTATATATTAGCAACGTAATCATTTTACTACTATTATAGTATAACTATAATATATTTGGTTTCTATTTTTTTAAATTTAAATAAACTCACGGCCACAGCGATTATTGGATAATATTGAGAAGATTAAATTACATACATGGATGTTCAGCAAATAAATTTCTACTAAACTCAAGTCGTATAAATCATTTTTCATATTATTATAATTCATAGATGCAATTAAAAATATTAAAATAATTGTAAAAATATTTGTCATAAAAATTAATTTTATTATTTATTGCGCCGTATGACAATCTTGTAATATATTGCTTGATACTGTACAATAATAACTTTAACATGCCTATCAAAAACAATTTAGGTTCGAAGTGTTCACAAATGTATATCTATTTTTAATTAAATACTGAGAAATTTGTATGGTAAATTCATTAGACTCTTTAGAGGACAACATATTGCACTATACAAAATTTAATATTTCACAATAGAACTATTTAAATAGTTCTTAATTGCTTGAAATAATTTTAAATTATAATAGTATTATTAATTGCTAATATTGGAATCTTAAAATAGTATCTACCCATAAAGATGAATAATTATTACTATCTAACAAATAAAACTCTTCCGTATATATTATTATTATTAATTTGTTTTAAATTTCAAGTTAAAATTTTAGTTAAAAAATTAGTAAACCTAAATTTCAAATTTATTAGTAGCCATGAATCTAAATATTTTAAATTTATCAGTCACCTATATCATTATATGGATAAAACAAAAAATAAAATATTTATTTATAAATATAATATCTACGAACAGATGAAAATGCTTATAAGGCAAACGATGAAATGGAAAGAGCAGTACAGAAATTTAAAACATAATAATTTGCTTAAAAAATATAATACGTACATAAAATATCTCATATATCGTTGTTCGTTTTTGAAAAACGAGATAGATAAATTATTCATTTTTAGTACATATTTTACGTAGGTATACGCTTCTATATACACTCATTATTCAATGTACGATGTATTCTATAATTTATATTACAAATGCTCCACATATCCCGTGGATTGTACTTGCGACATAATATTACGCAAACAAATACGGAGCAAATAATAAGTTTTCAACATTTTCAACAAAAACGTGACCCGATTTCACAAAATAACAAAATAACGCGCTCCCGAGTCTACAGCGATACTCGACGATACATACATATATGACACACACACACTCACACACACACACACACACACAATATAATATATACTGTCGCGGTTTCTATAATACAATTACAGCATCGTATTGTATGCTCGGGATCTGAATAATAATATTTAATCGCCGTTTTTATGAATGGACCGTTTAAGGAAACGCTACGAAACAAACGTCTTCAATATTTCACTCTACGATTTTTAACCGGTTTCCGCCTTTGTACTAATAATAATATGTTATATAATATGGACAGAAGACACTATTATGCGATGTACCTAACCCATATATCTTTTTACCCCTCCACTGCATCGTATAGTGTCGCGGATCGCCGTGCAGCGGAGGAAAACAGGCGCGTTGACATTTCGAAAGCAAAACAAATCGCATTTAAAGGCACACACAAACGCACAATACGCTTTGGGCCATTTATCTCTGAAAGTACTGCACTGTTCACCTGGTCAGACCACCGGCCATATATCTATCGGCTCTGTGGGGACACGTACAAATCGTTATCGTAATCGGTGCAGTTATTTTTTTTCTCCTCGCTGTCACTCGTCGGCCGTCACTATTACCATCACCCGACTTGCTTTGCAAGCTAGTCGTTACAATATCTTAACAGTGCTCGGACCGTTATATAGGATAATTTTGAACTATATTATACTATGTAAATATATAATACACAAGTATTATAAATACGTAAATTTAATGTAAAGGCATATAATAAATAATATGTGTTCACTAAAAATACTAAAACGCAGACAAGTCAATTTAAACAAAAAGTAAGTTTAGTAAAACGATAGTAAAAAATTACCAAATGAGTTTCTAATGATGTAAAACTATTGTGGAAACTTGAAATAAAAATTAATTAACGTGATTATATAATTATAATTATAATTATATTGGTAACCTATATTTTCATATGGATATTTTTGAAACAAACCAAAATTCTTATACCTTAATGGATTTACGTATATACACTTCTAACAGACACAGCTGCCGTTTCGATATAGTATTATGATGTTATTGGCAGTGGCGACAATAATGTAATATTGGCTTGGCGGCCGTTCAGTTATTCTCCTTCCCGCCGTCCGGCCGGTCATCACTAATGAACGCCAACGCGCTATTTTCACTGTACGCGATGCAGACGAATTTAATAACTCTCCATTTGAAATAAATGGTCCAATGAAATAATGTCGTTCAAATTATATTGTTTTTGATACCGTGTGCACTGAGAGACAACCGATTTGGATAGCTCGGCACGTATCGAGCACGTTATTTAATTGGTTTCTTTATAAATAGAATACAAATTTAAAAAATAAAACTAATATATTACAAAAACAACATAGGTAATTATTTTTCGTTTTCGAGGCCCTCATCTTATACATAAACACAAATTACTTGATAGCTATTAAGAGGATGTCAGCGCACTATTTGTTTTCTCTCTCTGGCCCACACGCAACATAGACAAAACGCATTTACGCAAAATCATTTTTTCTATGATTTTAAGTAATCTTTGAGTAAAAACTCTCATTATAAAAAAGTTAAAGAATAATATTTTTGAGGGAATGACATATCGATTTGTCAAAATGTGGTCTCAAAACAATTTAAACATCGTTTAAATTTTCAATATTATTTTGTTTATTTTTAAAGTCAAATACAGAGTCAAATAACAATAAAATATAAAATCGATATGTCATTCCCGCAAAAATATTATTATCTATCTTTTTAGTAATGGGTGATTTTACTCTAAGATTACTTAAAAACATAGAAAAAATGATTCTGCGTAAATGCGTTTTGTCTATGTTGCGCGTGGACCAGATAGAGAAAACAAATAGTGCGCTGGCATCCTCTTAATGTTGCTGTTTGCAGACACAACGCATAATAAACCAGCCGCATTAATTACGAAAAACCATATTCGTCCTATCGATTGACTGTGTCTATTCGATATCGACCTGTCATCAATCATAGAATATCGTTTGAATTCAAAGTATACATAAGGCATAAGTCAACAGTCCATTTATTTTCACATATATCGATTCAGATCGACTAAAAAGAATTGTTATAAAGTTTAATATTCAAATTGAATTGAAACATTTTATTTTACAGGTTGTAATGTAATTTATATTTTTATAAGCTTATTATTAATTAATATCAATTAGTTTTGAGTGATAACTGATCAATATTAATACAAATAATAGTAAAAAAACAAGGTATATTAATCTGCACTAATTCAAATAAAAAAAAACAAAATTTTAAATATTATAAATTATTTAAATTATCATATTATCCATATACATAATAAATGCATCTATATCTAAGATTAATTATTTAGATAATTATTGAGACAAGATTTTTAACTTTTTTTTTAAGCTATTGTTTAAGTACGTCATAGTTTATTTATTCGGGTTTTATTTGTATATTCTATTAGTTATTAGGTATTTGCATTTTTTGTATATTACTTTTAGGTGTTTAATTGTAGTTGGTTTTTAGTGTATTGTTCATTCTTTGTAAATACCGATAAATTAGAGAAATTATCGTATTTAAATACACGTATATCATTTTTTTTTTTTAATTTCAACTTAAATGTACATAATTTACCTATTTAAATATATTATTATATTAATTGTAACAAAGATTCTATTATACCAATGTGTTTTAAATCATCTGTTTTTATCCATGAATAAACAGTAAACACAGAAAAATATTTTTAAAAGTCATATTATAATATTATTATCTTTTCTAGATTCAATTACAATGAATTATATTATGTGGTCTTATATCAAAATAATTTTTGGTTTATCTTAACACAACACTAATATTGGAAATAGATTAATAGATACGTCGTCGTATATTCGTACTATGTTGATTATTCATTGCAAAAACATTTTTTCTTCCAGGCATGCATATAAATAATATAATGGACTCTACACTCGACCCAACGATTTTATTTTTTCTCTAGCTCGGTCGAAGTCAGAGCAACAGCAAAACTCGTACCTACGTATAATGTATAGTATAATTTATAATAAGAACGAAAAAACGGATACTGCGTATATAGGTAGATATTATTATAGGTAGGCTACACACTCGTATATCATGCTGTACACACATTATAGCATTGCTTTTAGCGTACATTATTATAATATAATATACGAATAGCTCTTGACGACGCGATTATTCACGGACACACGCCGTATCTTGCGCACGTTCTCGCACTTGGTCATTTGTCGGCCGACGACAATGATACTTGTCATGTGCGATTTTATAATGATGCACGAGAATTAGCGAATTCAAATTGGATCTGAAGAGCTCCGCCGTTCGCTCCACTTACATAATACACCTACGAGGGGAGGCAGACTGCAAATTTTCGTCTCTTCTTTGCCATCAATATAACATTTAATAAATTATATAACGAACTATACCGTCGCGCCGATTTCACAGACCATTGAACGACTAGTGTGTCCGTATATACCTTATACCTATACACACGCATATATTTCACAAGCATAATATAGCAGTGTAGTACTATACCAATGCAATGGTAGTTAATATGGTCATAGGGTACTTACGCTAAATATATGAGTGTGCATTCTATATGTCGGTCGTTGTCTCCCGGACGGACGAGTATACAGCGGGCGGCAGGTTTTGGACAAATGAAGGCGATTCTTATTGTTTGAAAACGCGCGCGAGTCCAAACAGACAGGCCCGGCGGTGACCTTAACGTTCGGAAGCAATAAACGTGATTGGATTATGGCGCACTTTGTGTCGATTACTGTTGTAGTTGTACTACGGTATATATATATATTCGCAAGTCACCGAAGCCCAGAAGCCCACAATTTATGTACGCACAACTTGTAGTGTGCTGCGTATGTATATAATAAACATACCAAATAATGCCATGTATATATATACTGTATATGTATATTTTTCTCCCACGCGAAAGACACAACGGGGGAAAAAGAAAGAAAAAAAAAGTAAGTACATATAATATAATAACACAATAATAATAATAATATTTTTATAATAATATATATACTATCTATGCATTCGCGTAAAATATTATATCCTATACACACACTGCATCATATCGTATATTATATTTATATAAATATATATATATATATACGTCATTTATGGAGGGGAAACAGATATTCATCACGTGTGTGCGTGCTATTGTCACCCGAAATCCCATAATATATTACATATACCTATACATATACATATTATTATATACGGCGGTCGTAATATATATGGTCGTCGAATGCGCGTGTGAGTGTGCGTGGAGACAGAAAGGTTCCTCTATAAAAGTCGTTCGAGTGTCATCGACGGTAAGAAAGAAACATTGTCGGCGATATTATATAATATATATGCCGTTGGGAAAGTGGCGGCGTCGGCGGCGGCGGCGGCGGTGGATAAAAATAAAAAATAATAAAATAAAACCTATATATTATATATTGTAAGTATACACCTATATATATATATATATATATGTATAGCGTGCGTGTGTGGATATGAACCGTTGACAATGGGCCGGAGAGTTAAGACAGAAAAAAAACGCAGTGTGGTACGAGAGGGCGAAATAAAAAAGAATGAAAATCGAAAAAAATTTCGCTCCACATTGTACCTCTATATTATTATTATTACACATATCGTACGTAATACGCGCGTACACGCAGAGCGTTCACCTAGTCGCGAACACCTGGACCTCGGTGATTTCCACCCTCGTATCTCCATCGGCACCGCCACCGCCGGTCCCGCAGCGTAAGTACATATATACCGTATTATACCTACCAAGCGGTTATTTATGTTTTTTAATATACATGAAAATCCAAGTGAACCCGTTTTTCCCTTTATTTTTTTATTTTTTTCATCCGATTTGCTACTCCTTCGCCGGCTGCTCTTTTTCAATGATATAATACATCGTATATAATATAAGTGCAACGCGTCACATAGATATCGCGCGCACGCCGTCTTATGTAATAATATAATATATTATTATTTGTCTTTTTATTTTTTAAAAGAGATTAAACCGTTTGAACCGTCGCAAAACCGTGAGTTATAACTGTGGTGTTTTTTTTCTCCGAAAAACTGACAACTCGAAAAATAAAAAAACACGACAATGATGCTGAACGCACTCAAAATGCTCGAGAAACTGCGTGCAAAACTGTCATATTATTATCCCCCGGTCTCGTTGGGTATAAGCCCGTTCGCCATATGTTCGTTCATATATTTATAATATCTGAAAATATATATATATAACATTTCGAGTAGAAGTACCTTCTAGTATATATACATATACGTTCAAGTGTCGTACGATATTATGTTATAGTGTTATTTTATGATTACGATAAACTGGGTGTAAATTCGTATTATTATCTAATATAAGCGATATATTTATGAATTTATACTATATCGCCAACAATATCATACCTGACACTATTATGAAGTTTATTTGGCTCTGTTATTTCAATTGTGTTGTTATATATACGTTATAAATTCGTAGAATGTTCGTGTTTAAGTCTCTGGAATATGAATAACACAAAATTTAATTTTAATTTTTTTGTTATATTTTTAATTTCTTAACAGTGTTATTTGTATGGTGTTAATTAATTTACAAGCCTATTTTTATAGATGCTTAAAATATCATAATAACGATAAAAAAAATTATAAAATACGAGTACCTATCATAATTATACGACGAATTTCTTAGGACTGCACGATCAAGTTGATAATTAATACATCATTATCGATTACTCCAGTATTTTTTTTTTTCAGTACACAAGTCTAATTAGTACCTACGTTATCTTGTTATTCTATAATTTTCTTATGAATAACAGTAACAAATTTAGCTTTGGCTTAAAAATGAATAACAATTTTTTTATTATTAAAAATAATACTAAATTATTTATAATATGGATGAAGGGCTCGTATTTTCTAAAGAATTCCGTCCTACATTGATGCTGGACGACGGTAAGGCAAATGATTGAATTATGAAAATTCGCGTCGTTTGACAAATGAAATAAATGAATAATAACAAATATATACAAATATAAAAAAAAAACGAAAACCGCACTGCACCCTTCGTGTGGTCCACTCCGTCCCTTCGACTATCCACGTTGTCTACTCGTTTGTACGTTTATATGTACGTTTTTAATGTTTATGTATATGCATTTTCTGTTGGAAGTTATAATTTGAAGGTACTTTTTACGCATATAATATTATATACATAATATATGTAGACGAAGACAAATAAGCTTACTCACTCGGCGACGACTGTTGGCGCAGTATGCGTGCGGAGCGGCTGCGGTGGACTGGGAACGAGGGGGTGAATATACCGCCGCAGCGGCAGGGTGGTATTGCTAATCAACGTCGGGAACCGTATTTTCGTCGGGGACGTTGACGGCGACGACGGCGAGGAGACCGATGCGCGATATTGAATATTCATAAGATTTAAAGGGAAATGTTTGCTTTAAAAGTTGTCCAGACCCAGAAGACTGCCGATTTTCCATTCACTCGTGAAACCCGCCCCGCAGCCGGCCGCCCCGCCACCCACCACAGATTCTTCTCCGCAATAATAATATTGTATACCGCCGCCCTCCGCAATGCACCACACGTATAATATAACCTGCACTACCCCGTTTGCTGGCCTGCAGTATAACCACCCAGTCGTGCGACGTTATACGCACTCGTTCTTCTCCATACCTAAAAACACCACCTCAAGCGTACTCACCCCTCTACCACTGGCGTACACGCATAATTTCGTATACGTTCATCGGGAATTTGAAATATTTTGGATTTATTTACACCGACGTTGCACCCCGCTAAACAGCTGCAGTCTCGCGCGCCTATGCGTATCATTGAAAAAAAACCGCGTCCTGCTCCTCACAGCGCGGTTGTAATGTTTTCTAAATCAGTTTTCGGATTGTACGACAAAAACAGTGATGTGTTATTACAAGTATAATGTTTAGTATTGTACGCGTAAAAAAAAAAAAACTATTTTACTCATATAATATAATATTATATAAGTTGTATAAATGTATATTTTATATATTGTTCGTCGAAGAAATGATGTAAACCATATAATATACATTATTCGGTCCAAATTTCAACGCTAATCTATGAAGTCGTTTATAGACCGTTCTACAGGTGTACCGGCGAAATGGGAATATAGCTGACGGTATAAAAGATTCCTAATGTGATATTAATATATACCTAATAGATACATATATTTTAAATCCATTAAAAAATTTAGTTGGGAATTATATTGGTTGATATACTAAGACACTATAATAGTAGGTATTAATCGAAACGTTAATTCTTTTTTTTT
>VUJU01000780.1:55515-82071 GCA_009835225.1 Aphis craccivora | reverse complement strand
CAACCATTATCGATTATTATCTTTTTGATTTTAGCTACCATTTTTCTTTATGGTATATTATTCGGTAGATAATTTTTTATTCTGTTGTTAACACTTAACATGTGTAATGACAAATGAATCCCGAAAAAAAACCACGAAAATAAAAACCAAAACAAAGAAAAGAAAAAAAAATACATGAAAATAAGAAACAAATTTGTGTATTAAACTATTTTTTAACTATTTTATTAGAAATAGGTTAGTATATTCATACAATACATAACACAATATATTATAATATATACAATAATATAATAAACATAGACATAATATTACAGAATATAAGAAATAGGTAGGTACATATAAATATATAATAATATGTTTATTTATGTATTATGCATTATATATTTATATGAATATACTAACATATTTCTAATGAAATATGATATAATCATATAATAGTTTAATACACAAATTAGCACATATAATTTTAACACACATACACACACTAACAAAACACAAACTAAACTTTCTTAACACAAAAAAACTACTCCCAAAATATAGGTAATACTGTACCTAATAGAATAAAAGTAAAAATAACATAAATTAAAAAGATAATTAAGTATAAAAAATAGTTTTGTATATATATTATATATAATATTCATTATTCAAATAAAAATTATTGATCTGAATTTGTAGTTAGAACTATATGATCTAATAAATTATGTCAATAATAAAATACCTATACAATTTTGGTTTTTGTTTTTCCTTGTTTTTTATTAATTTATTTTTGACAACTTCTATCCTGCACTACCAATGAGTAAAACCAACAAATGACAATTTTAAAAAAATAATACTTTTATTTAAATAAAAAAAAGAGTTTAGAACATCATGAAGTATCTATAGGTACTAAAATATCACATTGAAATTCTGAATACTAACAAAATAAGCAATAAATTATATATCTTATAAAAAGAAACACAGTATGCAGTTATGGCACTATTAGATAAATAGTTACTAGATAACCCTAGATTAACCGATCAATAATAAGTATAACACAGTCTTAATTTGTCTAAAAACAGATATAAATATGTAATTGATTTATCAAAAAAAAAAAAAAAAATGGATTTTTGAGATAAATTACTAAAATAAGTATCAAAAAATCATTGAATCATTTTGTTAACAAGCAAAATGTTAAAAAATAAGTAAAACCAATTTTCCCGACACTTAAAATATGTGAAGTACGTACTTAATTAACCTTATATTTATATAATAAAGTAAAAAATATATTTATTATTAGATAGGGGACAATGGATCGATTTAGGGTCAATTTTACTTTTGTAAAAACGGTCTAAAAAAATTGAGGAACAAAATAGTATCGGCTTAATTCTTCTCCGTATAAATTGTTGTATGGTTTTATTTACGACGAAAACAAAAAACATTAAAAATCATAAATCGTCAAATACCGTTATTCTCAGTAGTCAGTACTTATACATACCTACGTCTATAATAATATATTTTATACGAATATTTAGTCAATACGCACTTATACACACGATTAAGGACTTATTTATTGCGTTTAGTCTTAATGTGTTACTTATACTTTATAGTATAGCTATACATAAATAATAATAAACTTTTATATGCCATATAGCCATATGCAAGCCAATCGGTTAAATACCGTTATATCTTATATGTGTAAATAGACGACTAGATGAGATGCAGTATAAAAAGTAGCAATACTTAATAGTGATTCGGTATTACTTACGATTTTTTTATAACGAAACTATAGAGTAACTCTATGAAGGAAACCAAATTTTTTGAAAACGGACTGTAAATTAGGTATGTCGAATTAATCAGTTTTCACTTGAAATTTGTTAAAATAATAAATATTACATATTATTATACAAAACAACTCTATTAGTTTACTATAGTTACTACTGTATCGCTAAAACCAATACATATTTGAATTCCCGCATGTGTTCCTAAATGTTTGATATTTGATTTTTGCTTTTATTATAATATAGGTATACGTTTATAGTTAAAATATTTAGGAGAGTCACCTATTTTATTTTATTCAATTTAATTAATTCATAATCCTAATAGAAAAAAAATGTCTACTTACCTAAAATTTTAATTATTATATAGTTAACCTTGTAGGTAAAAATTATGTAATATAATGAACATTCGTTATTTCGTAAAACTAGTCAATTTCGTCGCAATTCAAACTTTATGTGTAATATCTAATGAATATACCTACTAAACTAGTATAAGGTATAATACTATTATGGTAAAATAGTTATTATTTTATTAATTATACATAAATTGACTTTTAAGAAATATCATCAATCATTATATTATATTCATATATCAAATATATAGAAATAATATCATTAGGTACCTAGGAAATCAAGTGGGTATTGCAGCTAAAAAAACGTATATACCTATATTTTTAAAACCCTTTAGATGGCAATTTTTTTTTTTTTTTTTGAAAAGTATAGTAGAAAATTATGGTTAAGTCAAAATTTAGCAGAAGAACTTAGTTTCGATTTTTCGAAGTATCAACATTTTGTGTGTTATTAAATAACCTAATATTACTTTTTATAATAGTTAGCTGTTTATCAAAATAGAGCACAAATACTGATTTTCAGCAATTCTTTTCGAAAAATTCCTCAAAATCGTTTATTAAATATATTTTGTCTATTATATGGGTCGTTAATGACAAAATAAGTTCGTGAATTACGAATTTATATTTATAAATTCCATAGGTTTGTTTCCTTATACTTTATAAATATGGCCTAAAATAAAATTACAATATACCAAAATATAATATTATGTACACATGTTATAAGTAAATTAGATTTTTAATCTAACAAAAAAAAATAGTACATACCTATTAGTATATTTTTGGTGGTGCAAATCGATGGGAAAATGCAGTTTTGTGGTAAATGTGGTAAATTTTGTTTAAATGCGGTTATCAAATATTGAAATATAATACCAATGCATTTAATTGTGTTTTTTAAGTTCGACGCAGACACGCAGTCAACAGACAACAGTTGGTTATAATTATAACATAAATAGGGTGTATAATAATAAACGCGTATGCATAGGTGTTTATATAAATGTAATTTGCATTTAAAAAAAAATTCGAATTTAGATATTCGGAAGGGCGCAATTGTTACACTGATCAAAAATCTCTCGCATACAGCCAAGCAATCATTATATTTTATCCACCTGGATGTTATATAATCACAAATTTCTCAACATTTTCTCAATGGCCATACGCCGCGCTTCTGTTCTACAATAATAATTGTCTGACGCACGAAATTTATACGATAAATCGATGAATAAATTACCGTGTCGGTATCTGAAGATAAACGTATATGTATATATTTAAACGTATAAACTAACGACAGACTGACGAAAAATAGAAATCCGGATACGTTTAAAAAACGTCGATTTTAAATTTTAAAATAGTACTGTGGTCGTGTTCGATTGAGTCGGACGTCAGCCACAAGTACTACGATTAATGGTTATTGGATATTTTCATATTTAATCTACGTTTAAATGATGGGAAAATGTTTAAATAATATTACGAACTGAAAATTATTGCGGGACGAAAATATTAATCGACGCGATATTATGATCAAGGTAGGTATCGATGTATCGTTTGAAGCGTCCTAGTCTTCGATAGTACGCGGTTTTTATCCAGTTGCATCGGGCGACTGGGAACGGCTAAAATTAGACCCGAGTAGAAAATTAGCGGAAAATGCTTTCTGGCATCATTCTGTTCCAACAAATGGCAAATCCAGATGTTTAAGAATAAATTCGATTTGACAGCCGTCTTGGGACGACGTCATCTCTTCCTATTGTGTACAGTGTATAGATATAGAAGATAAAAAGACCAAGTGATAAGATGATACTTGTCCTTATCATTTGTTTCGACTGAAATTGATTCATACTTGGGTGAAAGTTGTCCTTAATACTGCTATTGCTCTGTAAGAAATATGGCGAAACGAGTAAAATACGTTTTACGTTGTAATTATTGTGTTCGTGAATAATCGTATTAAGACCGTACATTAAGATTGTTGCTATCCAGGTACGTTAACTTTAAGAACCAGAATTATATAAGTATTTTCTTTTTGGTTTTTCAAATTTAGCAAATTGAAAATGGACACATTCATAAATACCTATCTAATCATTATTGGCTTAAATATATTAAGTACTGGGTACTAATTTTTTCTTGTATAGCTAATATGCATCAGAAGCTATAAAACTAATCAGCGATAATTGTATACTAATTTATTTATTTGTCTTATTTAAATATAACTTTTACGAAATATTATTACTGTGTACATTTAATGCATTAAGAATTGTATTTTGTTTTTAATTTTAGTACAATTTATACATCATTCTTCTGACAGTATATTAATATATACATCTACAAAATTACATTAACTATTTTAAGTCACAAATAAATATTAGTCAGTAGGTCAAACATTAATTAAATTAAAAAAAAATTGTAAAATCTACATTATAATCTTGTGACATAAACTATAAAGATAATAGATATCTAAACTTAAAATCTAGCATACAAGTACCTAATTTAATTGAAAAATCATAGATTAGTAGATACCTATCCCAAGACAATTAAATAATTGATAAGGATATAAATGTATAAATAAGTGTAATTTTTTAAAAATTTTTTATAAGTGATGTTATATTATTATTTAAATATTAAAATGAAATTGCTATTTTGCACATGAAATAGCCAGGTTGGCTACATATTTGAATTAATTTAGTTTAGGATAGGTACCTACTAGTAATTACCTAACTTGCTTCTGAAATAAAAATAATATTTATTTCAAAACCTTTTTTAATAAATGATAACATGTATTTTATTAAAACTGATTTAAATTTATGATAATTCATAAGAGAAAGAAATTCAAAAAGAGAAAGACCAACTATAAGACAATTTATTTTATTGGCAATGGCTAAATAATTTGATACCTATTAGAACGATTTATTATAGTGTAGTATATATTATTATTTACTCACATATCATAAATATGTTCAAAATAAATGGATAAACAGTATATGTATAGTGGCTACCCAATTGACAATTTATTGATGAGTGCATTTCACAAATTAGCTTATCAATTAATTTATGCGGAATTTACACCTGAAATCATCTAATTTGTCTCTATCTAGATCTCAGACTTTAATGTCTGAAATTAAAAATTGTTCTCAAAAATAATTATTTTAAATATCTATTAAATATTAAAAACTAAAAAAAAAATATATTTTAAATAGGTTCTCAATCAGAATTTACTAACTTGAAATTTATTACTTAAATTTTTATTTTTATTTGGTTGTTGGGGTAATTTGCTTTCAATTTCAAGAATTTATAATAATTTCAGTAAAAATAAATTATTATAACATCGACTATTACTTTAACAAAGATTAAGCAACTAAAATGTGTTAGTCCCGAATATTTAATGTTAAAGTATACTGTTATTGTGATTACACTATAAAGACAAAACTGATTTTACAACTATATTATTATGCCTTAATAATATAATTATTATTGTTTCGTGATAGTGTATAATATCCATGATTTATGAGTTATTCAATTTTTATAATTTTATTATGTAGTCAGTAATAATTTCGATAATATAATTAATGAATTACTTTTTATATTTAAGATTGGGTTAGTCAGTTAGTCAAATAAAATATAAAGATAAATATATATTAAAATAAAAAAAAACAATCTAGAAAGTCAATTTCTCATTGTTTAAGTTACAAGTTTTCAAAAATAGAAACTAACATTTTTGTTACATCAAAATGTATTTTAATTGTAAATTATTCATTTATGTATCATAATGAATATTAGTTGATAAAAATAATAATCAACATTTGGTTGATGTATGTACAATAAGATTTTTGATATAAAGAAATTGATTTATAAAAATCATGTAACACAGATTATTATTATTGTTAAATGTTATTTTATTTTGACTGAAAATTGGGTAAAAACAAATATTTTCAAAAACATAATTAGATTTTGAAATAATGAGTGTTGTTTGATAAAAAAAATCATCCAGGATACTTACAACACCCAATTTTTCAATCCTTTTAAGTTGTTATATTCAATTTACTCAATATTTGTTTTAATGTATTTTAATATTTTTTTTATATGATACTATAATATTATATAGCATAAACTGTGTTGACATAATTAATTAGTTTAATTATTTGTATATTAAAATTTAATTTAAATGTATGGACAATCTAAGAAATACTTAATTATTTTATTGCTTTATTTTGGGACCAATAAATTAAGTGTTTGATAGTTAATTAATAGTTTTTATACCAAGATATTCCTTTAAATTTTACCAAAATGACTTACGTATTTTCTTGTTTCCTTACTATGGTAGCATATTAGCATTTATAGATTCAACAACAAGGAAGCGAATTAAAAGCAATTAAAAAAAATTATATATATAAAGGTATAAAAATAGTTTAGTAAAATGTTTTTATTTAAATTCTTGCCAAGTGCTATCCTAATGTATTGTTTTTTATAGTCTTATGACTGAACTATTTTAAGTTGTAAAAATTTAAAACTGTTATACTTTTAAAGAAATTTGTTCCCAACATTGTATATTTTAACTTATTTAATCTATAAGTTAACAATAATTAATAATAAGTTATTAACAATAAATAATTAATTAATAATCAATTTACTATAAGTATAGTTAATATACTTCCATTTATTAGGTATTAAAATAATTTTTTGTAAGTCGTTCCTGATCATTTATTTGTTGAGTTTGCTTAGTAATAATACTGCATATTTGATAAAACGTCTTATGAAAAGTCTAAAATAATTTATGACATAAAAATTATTATGTTTTATATGTTACACAATTAACTGCTTTTCTTATAGCTATTTCTTAGTCTTAATTTATAGTTATCTTTAAAAATTGAAAACTGAAAATAAAAAATTATGATTATACAATATTGAATTTATTAATTACATTCAATTATTAGCCAGTTGTAATAAATTTAATTATATCTGAAGTATGCAATTTATTTTAGTTTTAATGTTTGAACAATTTAAGAAACATTCAGTGACATGGAAGAAAAAGATGTAACATTCATTTTACAACTTGGGTTGATTCGTGATTCTGTAACATTGAATGCATCTTCTTTTACTTTAAGAACTTTAAAAGAAGCAGCATGTGATTTTATAAACATAAAAGTAAGTAGTTGCAATGTTTTTTTTTTTAAACATTAAATAAAAATTTTATCACAGTAATTATTATTAAATTATTTTAGTATTCCACCACATAGAAAACATTTTTAAATACTATTATGTGTGTAAAACTATTTAAAATCTGTTTAAAAGAATTAGAAGTTAGACTTTAATATTTTTTTCTTTAATTTATTTTCATTTTTGCCTCTAAATTTCTTTATTAAAAACTTTTATTTAGATTTTAGATAGTATAATAAATTTATGTTTGTATTATAAATAGATAATAAATACCTATATTCTAAATTATGTTTATTATTTATTGGTAATATTTTCAATAACTGCATTAATATACATAGTAAGTTCTGAGTGCAATAGTATTTGTTTCATATTTATACAATTTTTATTATTTATAAAACATTGGAGCTATAAAAAAAACTTAAAATTTTTGATGTTATACTATTAGTACTTTTAACTAATAGTTTTACCATAGATTATTCCTTAGGTGGATAATTTTAAGGTTTTAATTAGTTATTTAACATTTTGTTAACACTATAGACATTGGTAAATTTTATAAAATTTTAATGGTTCTTTAAAATAAATCAAGCATTAATAATTATTTATCAATTCAATAATTTTATCAAACTAGAATGGTTTACTTAATTCCTTTATCTCATGTTTGTAAATTATAAAAAAATAAAATTTAGTTTACTTGTGTAATTATAAATAATGTAAATAATGTTGTTTTATTTAAATTTTTTGATTTGTTACTTATTTATAGTGCCCTGATCATAGCCTTACTCGATTATCAGAGAGAATTTTACTGTTCCGACATAATTATTCATGTGATCAAATTCTTGTACCTGTAAATAATGTTATTGATATAAGTGATGAAACTATAATTGAAATAATTCTTTCAGGTAATTATAGATTTATTATAGTGCTATATTTTGTTTTTATGTATTTAACAATTTATACATTATATTATACTTTTGTAATTTTCTATATTTATTGATTAATATTTATTTAAATTATTTTTAGGTCAATCATTATCTGAGGAGTATGAGAGCTCAGTTATTAAACCACATTCTTTAACAGTACATTCATATAAAACTCCAACTTTTTGTGATTATTGTGGTCAAATGTTATTTGGGATAGTACGTCAAGGTTTAAAATGTTCAGGTATTTAGTATACAAAAATAGTTTCCATACAAAAGAACCAACTCAGAAAATGATTGGAACAAATCAAATAATTTTTTTTTTTTTAATTTATCAAGTTTTTACTCCTTAATTGTACACGTATATAGCAGCTTCTGTGTTTTTGCTATTTAAAGGTTCTAATCTTTATTTTACATTTTTTAAGATGGAATTTAATAATGTCCACTGGCAAGGAGTATATGAATATTCATAAACACAAACTCATATCCATATTTTTATATTTGTTATTACTGTTATTAGGTTGTAATTTAAATTATCACAAAAGATGTGTTGTTAAATTGCTCAATGATTGCGGAGGTGGTAGTAGACATAAAAATAGACATAAATCAAGTTCTTCTAATTTGAGTGTTTCAACTCGTAGTCCATCAAATGTTTCATTAATATCTGCAGTATCAGATGAATCAGTATGTTAAACTTACAAGTTAAAATAATTTTATAACTGTTCTTAAAATCTTCTGTGATTATATTTAATTACTTTGTCATTTTTAGGGAATTAGTGGAAATTTGTTGAATGTACCCATGAAGAGCAAAAGCCGATCACCCTCTCCTGTAAAAATACCACACACATTTGTTGTGCATTCATATACTAGGCCTACAATATGTCAACATTGTAAAAAATTGCTTAAAGGAATTTATAAACAAGGAGTGCAGTGCAAAGATTGTCATTATAATGTGCATAAAAAGTGTATGGACGAGGTACCAAAAGATTGCATTAGTGATTATCCAATTGATTTAAGTGGTTAGTAGTAATTAATATTTTTTATATATATTTAATTAATAATCCACTTTAATTACTATAAGTGCATACTATAAATATAATACACTCGGAATTTCAATAAAGTATTTCTATTGGTAAATTTCTAAAAAAATTAAAGATTTTATTCAAAACTATTTGGTTATAACAAAAAAAAAAAAAAAAAGAAAAAACTGAAATAAAAGAGTAGGTATACTGTCACCTTTCAGTATAATTTATAGGTACCTATAAGTAAAATGGGAAAAATAACTCCAAACAATAAATTATACTGGAACCTTGACAAATTTTAAACTTCAGATATATTGTAAAGCCCCAACCTAAGTGTACACTAGTTTGACAGTCCATATTTTTGAATAATGAATAACCCATTTTAATTTATTTATAATATACTTTTCAATAAGTTGCAATTTTATTACACAATTGTTGATTATAATTTTAATATTTTGATTGATTTGAAAAAAGTACAGTTACTTATTTTATATTGTTGGGTACCTACTTAAATAGTTATACATTTGTCTAACAACACTGTTAGATAAAAATCACTGTAAAGTATGGTCACTAATTAAAATATTTTCAAAAAACGAAATTGATCTATTATACATAATTTGACTCAATATTCTTATTTGATTTTGTGTAAAACAGAATACAGTCTACCAACTATTGTTTTTAATATTTTTAAACACATAGGTAATCTTTGGGTATTTAAATTTAGTAAATTATTGTAAAATGATGAGCAAAGTTTTATTTGTTTCTCAAGATTTTAATATTCTTAGGTTAACTATTCTTATATTTATTTTATCCAACTAATTTTACTAACAATTTGAGTTAATTTAGTAACATTTTTTATTTTTAGCAAAAATTGATAAATATTTTAAAATTGTGATTATACATTGGTAGCGTGATCCAATATTGTTAAATAATTGTTGAATATATATAAATAATAGGTAACACTTACTTCTTCAAAACTTGTTATGTAAAGAACATTATGTTGTAGTTATATTTTATTCTTTTAAAAATGTTGTAAATATTTGTTAACTTTTTGCTTGTATTATGATACTGTTATTAATTAAATTTTTACTATTTAATTTATTATTTATTAAAAAAAAAAAAATTATACTTTACTTAAACTGAAGTCATTAAAATAATTTTAGGTTTAAATTTACTTAATATATATATAATGCATATTTATATAAATTTAATGGTAATACTCATAAAATAATTAAAATTATAAAAATATTTCTTTGTTATCTATGACTCATGATATAAGTAATTTATCAAGATATTCCTAATCATTTTTTAATTCATCTTAGTGTAATATATTTTAGCTTATTGCTATTTTGGTATAAATAATAAAATCAATTGATAAATAATTCAAATAATATAGTATAATATTCTTTTATTTATTTTGCTTTAATATCAATTAAGACAAAATACATTTTTTTATATTTTCTGAATTTTATTATTGTTTGTACAATTATGAAAAAGGTATTTTAATCGAAAATTTAGATTATTTATATTCTAAATAATATTAAAACATTAATTATTTAGAAAGCGGTGTAGGCAGTGAATCCGAGCATGAAGGGTCTGGCAGCAAAGGTGAAGATGATAGTGATGGTGAAAATAATACACCATCACCTCCTTATGTTGTTCCACCAATAGTAACTAATTCTCAGAATGGACAAAATCTGGTAAGAGAAATAAATTATTTTCATAGATATTTTCAAAAATGTATTTCTGTTATATACTACATAGATATATTTATTCAGTATGAATTATTATTGTCTTAGGAGACTGTAGGACATTTTACAGATAATCATACTCCTCAAGATGATTTAAATTATGTTGGGTAAAGTATTAGCTTAATTTTCTTTCTTATCTAAAATAATAAAGTTAAGAATGTTATGAATTATGATTGTAAACAAAATTTTATTTTAGTTCTACATCTAGTAATAATATTCCATTGATGCGAATAGTTCAATCTATCAAACATACTAAGAGACGATGTGGTTCAAAAGTTATTAAAGAGGGTTGGTTAGTTCATTTTACTAACAAAGATAAACAAGTATGTGGTTCCTCATTAGTATAATTTAATATAATATCTATACGATAAGCATAAATCTTTTTTCCCATAGAGAAAAATCCATTATTGGAGATTGGATTCGAAAGCTATTACACTATTTGTAAATGACAAAACATCCAAGTATTA
This sequence comes from Aphis craccivora, assembly GCA_009835225.1. NCBI lineage: Eukaryota > Metazoa > Arthropoda > Insecta > Hemiptera > Aphididae > Aphis > Aphis craccivora. The sequence goes on along the minus strand of VUJU01000780.1, from coordinate 70,668 downwards.
CAAAGAAATTCCTTTATCTGAAATACTTTACATTGAAAGTGCACTTGTTCCTCGAGCTCCTGGTAATATTCTAATATAATATTAAACATTTTATTATAATTTATTTTTTATTGAAAATAAATTTTTCAGGTCCAATGCATTGTTTTGAACTTAAAACTACTAACCTTGAATATTATGTTGGTGGTGAAGAACAAAACTTATCTGGAGGGACAAATCTTGAAGATAATTGTAGTGATACTTGGACCAAAGGAGAAAAAGACTGGGAGAGTATAATTCAACAGGCACTTATGCCTGTACCATCCAATTCTACAAGTTAGTAATCTTATAATTATCCAGGGCTGTTCGCTAAGCTACTTGCTATCTTTTTGCTCAAACCTAACAATTCTTCTTCCTAATTAACATTAACTCTAATAATTGTAAAACTAATTGAAAATAATATTTTTTTTAGTCCTTTAATTGTACCACCAATGTGCAATGTCTGAATTTGTTTTTAGTTTAGTGACTGCCCCGAAATTATCATTTGTTTATAAAACTACTTAGCTTGTGTTCTCATATCATTATGTTTGTGTGTTTTGTGTTACATGTTATAGTCATAATAAACAATAATAACATAATAAGCTTCACTTGTGTATATTAAATCAATAAAATAAATTGTTTATTGTTTAGAAATAATTTACTGAAAACATGTTATATATTAACTACACTTTTACTTTTAACACTATATTATAACACTGTTGGTATACCACTGTATTTTTACACAAACGCATGAATGTACTTAAATGAAAATACCATAATTTCAACTGTATATTATCTAATGTTCACTAAAAAGATTTATTTAAAACCAATCCTCATTCCTCACTTATAAATTATAGTTTATGATGTACAAGTTAAATAGAATTGTAGAAAAACCTTAGTAAATACAATGATTTGGCACAATATTTCTTGTACCAATTAGCTTACATAATATAATAACCTAGTTTTTAAACTACTTGATATATTTTATAATAATTGTTAAGTTTTGTATTAATTAATATATAATTCTTAATAGAAGTTATATTTATACAATATGCTCATGGTAAAGTTACAATTACTTTCAGTGTTAACTGATTTTCTCTTGACAAAAAAATTTAGTAAAGTTACTTAAAATTGAAAACTAATTTTCATAATTTAATTATCATATTCAAATACTTATATTTATATCGTGTGTTATTATTTTATTATTTATTAATTATTAAGAAAGTATTAAGAAGTTCGCGCATCCAAATGAATCTCCGAACGACGTCCATACCCCTTGAACGGGTCTATATGCTCTATGGTTGGTCACCATAAACGCCATCGTGAATACTGGGAATTGTAGTAAGAATGCGCTATCACGTAATACCGTTAAAATGGTATGACATTATACAACTCTCTGTATAAACAGTACATTGTGGTTAGGTCTATCATGCACGAGAATCAATCAGTTTTCGTCCACCACCCGATGTGCTCTTAAATGGGACAGAGTATAGTTAGTAGTAGAATCATATTAATTATACTGATATTTGGCTGATGGTAGCAATTTATGATTACCTTTTTTTCCCCAAAAGTTTGATAACTTTATAAAACCTCGGACTAATATTGTTTCCAGAAATGAGAGGTGGGATAGGCAGTAAAAAATTATATTTACCCTACTGTCTGCATTACACAGGCTTTCAAACTGCAGGGCACTAGTTTTCATACTGTTGAAAATGGTAAAATACTTGAGTAAATTTTTATTAATTGAAATTATTTAAATTTTGATAGCATTTCTTTGGGGGAGCATTATAATTCCTAACCCCATCCACTACTAGATGATCCGCTTCCTTATACATATATATACATTATATTATGGAATATATTCAATATAACTTAACCTTATTGTTTAAATATTTCAATGAAAATTTATTTTATTAAGCTGTTCATTTATGTTAATATTTCTATAATTGTTATGTTTTTAGTGATGAATATGTTTGACAAATAAGCATGTTTTATATTTTTTCATCATCATTCAGCTACTTAATATACTTTTTTAAAATTTAATTTATATTGAGATAAACACATATATGCATTTAATTTATTTTTTATTTAATATACCTAATACTTTAAAAAAGGGCTTATTATTATTTTTGTTTTTTTAAGAAGTTTCATTATATCATAAGTATGTATTTATTAATTGAATTAATTGTGCATTCAATTATAAATTATAGATATCTGAAAAGAAAATACTTTGTTTAATTAAACATCAACTAAAATGTGTTATCATTTTTTTCTAGCAAAAAAAAATATATATAGTATTTCAAATAGAACACAACATCCAAAAAATTATCTATGCTGCTTGATGAAAATTATTTTGGACTTGTAAGTTATATTTGTGTTTGAATAACAAAAGTTATTATTTTGTATAGGTTTACAAGTTGTTAAATTAAAATATAACCAATATTAATGTTGACTTAAATTAAATATTTATTATTATAATTAAAGTATAACACACACACAAACATAATATTGGTACATTTGCTAGTAGATCTATATTAGATAATGAATAAAGCATTTTAAATAGTTAAACTTAATTATTTGTATAAATATATTCCAAAATTACAATCATTAAATAGAAGTTTGTGGGATTTGTAATTGAAATTGAACTTTTAAATAATATGTATATATTAATATAGTGTCACGTTCAGTTAATGAGACTAATGAGCAACAACAAACTGTCACAGATATGAGTCAATTGTATCAAATATTCCCTGACGAAGTGTTGGGTTCTGGTCAATTTGGTATTGTATATGGAGGTATGTCTATGAATCTTTTTAACAAAAAAGTACATTCTTTGTTTATTTTTAATTTAATGATATGATTGATGTTTTCATTATATATTTCAGGTAAACATAGAAAATCAGGTAAAACTGTTGCTATTAAAGTAATAGATAAACTAAGGTTTCCTACTAAACAAGAAGCTGCTCTAAAAAATGAAGTAGCCATTCTTGGAAAATTAGAACACCCTGGTGTGGTGAATCTTGATTGTATGTTTGAAACAACAGAACGTATTTTTGTAGTCATGGAAAAATTAAGAGGAGATATGTTGGAAATGATATTATCCAGTGAACGCAGGCGATTGTCAGAACGTATTACTAAGTTTTTGATTACCCAAGTGAGTTAAGTTATTATACCGCGTGTTTGCCAATTTAAGGTACAATGAATTTCTAGGCTGGATTATATTAGAATCAATCTAATTTTTTTACATGCTAATAGTATATAAATACATTTACAATTTTTTTTTTATTATTTGAGCATGTTTATACACAGTTAAACATGTTTTTTTTTTTTTTAAATAGCAACACCCAATTTGAACACCATATTCAGATAAGCCTATTTTTAAAGTAATTTTGTAAATATTAACTGATTAAGAGCCATATGAATTTTAATAAATTATACATTTTTATGATATTTTTACTTATTGACATTATACATCTTATAATAATTCATATTTATATGCAATAAATTCATATTATGATTATTATAAATCATGGTTATCTAGTATTTAATTATCTGTATAACTATGCCAATTAAAATTAGCAGTAACCAGTTAAAATTATTTAAAACCTCCATAATTTTATATCTTATAAATAACTGCTGTAATTGATTTTTAATAAATAATTTTATACCAATATTATATTTATCTTGTTTATAGAAATAAAAATTCAAAAAGTGACCAATAATAAATAATTATAAATTTATAAATGATTTTATGTATTTTAATGAATCGTAAAAATGTATTAATTATTAATATTTAAATGGCTATTTTTGGGTCTATTTTGAAATTAGAACCATACTTGATTCATCAAAATTACTTTAAAAAAATTGGACTGTCCAAATATTGTATTCAAAACAACATGTTTTACTGGGTATATGCATATTGAAATAATAACAATTTTGAAATGTATTTATATATTACTAACTTGTAAAAAATTTTAATTTATTCCAATATAATCCAGCCGAGTATTCATTGTTCTCTAGATTGATGAATACACGATACCATCTTATCATTTAAATGTGATTGTATATGAAAAAATAGTATTTAATAAACTACTACCAAAAATAATAATTTATATTGTTTTTAAAAATTCATAATTGCTTTTTTTATTAACAAAAAAAAAAAAAAAAAATAGACTTATTGTTCAAAACAAAATATTATAAACGTTAGTTAATTTATTAAATATCTCCAAAAAAACATTCTATTTTTTTTTTCATGCAATTTTTATTTATTTTTTTAGATATTAATAGCACTTAAACATTTACATAGCAAAAACATAGTTCATTGTGATCTTAAACCAGAGAATGTACTTCTTAGTTCAAATTCTGATTTTCCACAAGTCAAGTTATGTGATTTTGGATTTGCTCGAATAATTGGTGAAAAATCATTTCGTCGATCAGTAGTTGGAACCCCTGCTTATCTTGGTTAGTATAAGTTATAACTAGTAACATTTTTATATTTGAACTATTTGAATAATATGATTTCAGCTCCTGAAGTTTTACGAAATAAAGGTTATAACAGATCTTTAGATATGTGGAGTGTTGGAGTTATAGTTTATGTTAGCCTAAGTGGAACGTTTCCTTTTAATGAAGATGAAGACATTAATGATCAGATACAAAATGCTGCTTTTATGTATCCAAGAAATCCATGGAAAGAAATTTCACATGATGGTATTTATGATTCAAAATTTAGTAAAAGTTGTACATCAATGTAAAATAATTTTTATAAGTTTTTATTATAACAATATTTCTAAAGTCTATTTTAATTTTTCAGCTATTGATCTTATAACTAATTTGTTACAAGTAAAGCAAAGAAAACGATTTACTGTTGACAAATCATTAGTACACGTGTGGTTGCAGGTAAATGTTTTGCTTTTTTTTTTTAACCTGTAATTTAATATTTTTTTTGCAAAATACAATTCCTAAGTGATTTTCTGACAATAATTATATACAATTATTACATGCATATTTATTATTAGGCTTATGAACTTACAATGTTACACATTTATTAGCACATTGTTTTTATATAGTTAAATAAAAATTCTATTATATATAAATATATATTTTGGGCTGTTAGTAACAAGGTACTATATTTGCATATGGCACATATTAGTATTTTTTTTAAACCTAGAAAATTCTAAGCGTGTATTATTAGTTTTGTTTAAAATTAAAAGAATATAAATTAATAACATAATGCTCAGTATTTAGAATGACTAAATATATTATTTGTTTGAATAAATTATTTTGACATTAATAACTCAATGAATAAACCATATTGTTATCTACCTTAGGTATTTCAACTATAAACAAAAATTGTTATAAAATAGCTATTTTAATTTTATTTATAATTATATTATTTTTCAAATTGATAGAATTCTTAATTTACACATTTTTTATTATCATTTTTTTTTGTCAGGATTATCAAACGTGGTGTGATTTGAGAGAACTTGAAAAATCAACAGGAAATGGTACTCGATTTTTAACACATGAATCTGATGATGCTCGTTGGGAATCATTTCAAAGGCATTCAAGATTTTTATGAAAGTAATCAATTTAAATATAAGAAGTTTTAATATAAACATTCCTTCTATTTCAAATATATCTCTTTTTAATTCATTCAATTTTACTTTAGAATAAAAAATAATATGCAATAGATGTTTTATTTTACAAAGTATATATTTCAGATGACTTCCGTAACTTTAATAACATATTATAACTGTTCAATACATTTTTGGTTAGGACCAAAAATATACTATTTTTTTTAAAAAAAACTTGCTTGTTTTTTGTTTATGTTTTTTTTTTTTTTTAATTAATTTTAGTATTTAATTGTTAATATTCATTATTGTCAAATGATTTTTTTTCTTCTGAATTTATTGGAACAGATTTATATTTATAATTAACAAAACCTCATGTTTTATATTTATAATATTTAGTATTATATGAATAAGTTTTTTTTATATTTTTATCCGATCACTGTGTTTTAGTTATGTATTTGTTAAACCATGTATAAAACATTAAAGTATTATTCTATTATTAATAAAAAATTTCTTAAAATCGGACAGCTAATAATTTTATAAAATATTGGTGCTTTAATGTAATACCAAATTTGTATTAATTAGTAATTATTAATTATTGACTTAGTTTATATTTTAATTAAGACTTAATAAAGTGCTATATATGTCAATTTAAAATAATAAATGCTTGATTTCTACTAAATTAGTATGCATACTATGTGTTTTATATACATAAAGTATTTCAATAAAATTAACTAATATTTTATTTATCGATTTGTTAATCTTGTAATATGTTAATAGTATTTTTACTTAATTATATAAGTATATTATAGTTTTTAATTGATCTTATATAGTAATTATTTTATGAAGTTTTATTATTTTCTTTTTTTAAGTATAATTTGAATCCATTTTACGTATTTAATTTTTTCTCAAAGTAAAATACGATTAATATACCACAATATCGTTTATGGTAATTTATTCTTGATACACAATTTAATTAATTTTAATATTTGCAAAATGGAAAAGTTGTATTAGAAGTTAAACATTTTTAGGATACTGGTATTTTTGTATATTATTAAACTACCTATATTATATAATCATTAACTAGACTTGAAACTGCACCTTCTGTATGGAAAATATAGGTATTTATAATATAATTATTTTTAATTATTGAAAGTTAATTAATTGTGTTAAAAGCTGTTTTAGATTGTAAAATTTTTAAAATTTTTATTTCTTTCTAAACTGGTTATTACTTCTATTTAAAACATTAAAAAGACTTAACGTATGCATATTTATTTATTACTTTTATAATATGTTAATAGATTTTTCTATCTGGTAAATTGTTCATGCTTGTGTTTTAAATTTATTAAAATATTATATTTATATTATTAAAACTCAAATATGGTGTAAATGATATTATTATTTTAATTATTAAAAATAAATATGTAGCCAAAATAAATTGTATATTTGATGAATAGCAGAAAGTTCACTTAAGTATACAGTACAATTCACGACAAAATATTTGAATAAAATATTATCCTTTTATATCCTATATTGGTATTTATAGTACAATATATATTCTATTCAATTAAAATTACCTAAAAATAGGTTTTTCAAAATATCTTCTTCCTTCTTAGAACTACTTATTATATTATTTAAGTTGTTTTCCTCAATTTTAAAATCAATTTGTTGATCATGATTCATGACTATAATAATTCAATACATTAAATTGTATTTTCTTAATAAAATAATTAGTGTAATCAAATTAATTTAGTATTCCAGTAATTGGTGTTATTTCTCTGTCATTGATATATTCTATCAAAGAAAATGTTTTAAAATTACGGCCATGTAACGTTGGTTTGTGATATTTTTTTCTAATAATTATTATTGAATCTTCAGTATTTTAAATTAGAATATTAAATAATTATGTGTAGATAGATGAAGTAAAGAGTCATTGAGTATTTTTTCGCTGCAAAAGGTGCTATTGAGATTAAAAGGTAGAATTTATAAATTAGTTGTGAAAATAGCCTTATTATACACATAATGAATCGGAATATTGTGTAGTGGTGTAGTAACTAATAAAATAAAACAGGTTGAATGTAGCTCAGGGATGAGAATGTTAAGGTGAATGTATAGTGAAGGGGAAGAATAAAATAAGAAATGACAAAATGATCGGAATAGGTTAGGGTGGTTCATTCATGTTAAATGGCTACAAGTCATGAGAGTTGCTATAAAAATTAATAACAGAAGGAAAGTTAGTAGGTAGACTAAAGAAAAGAATAAGAACTATATTTTACAAATATACTGCCAATATTAATTAAAAACATTTTCATACTATTTCAGTTTCTATATGTTAAATTTTAAAATAAAAATAAATATACAATATTATATAAAATTATTACAATGGTTGTTTTTGACATTGTCGAGACCAGATAATAATTATCCCTTGTACATCACTTGTTGCTAATATAGTCTCGTCATAATTAAATGTAACACCCAAAGTCACACAAGCATGGCCTTGCAATTTATTGACTGCATAATTAGATTCCCTTTCTACATCTACAAAATAAACGCAAGAATCTTCACTGCTTGTAACTGTAAAATTAAAATAGAACATTTATTTATATGTACACATTTCTGACAATATAATATTAAAAATAACACATACCAACACAAGCACCTTGTCTAAATGACATAATAGGACAAAATGTTGAACGTAATAAGTTATCACTAAGAGCGTGATGAACCAAAAACTTCTTTTTTAAATATAATGAGCCACCATCATTTTCAGAAACCCTATACCATAATGACAATATTAATTTTTGGTTATTTATTCCACATTTTTAACAAACCTATAAAGACATAATATATTGTTTGCACAATTTGCTAGTAACATTGGATCTCTGGCTTCTCGGCTAATCCATGATCTCCAGCTCAAACAAGTAATTGCACCACGATTTGGTGATGTTACAATTCGATGACACTTAGTAAGACTACTATCACTGCTATTTAATTTGAGAGATACAATTTCACTCTATATGTAGATTACATTAATATTATTAATTACTTTATCAAACCATATACTTATATGAATATTATTACCTTGTCATTTCCAACCCATATTATTTGTCCACTATTATTAACTGCCAGAGATAATATTTGTCCTCCAATTTTGTGCTTTCCACCTTTTGGATACATACCCGTTGATACATTTAATACACACACAAATCCTGCCTTGTTACCAGTCTACAATTATATATTAAATCATATTACATATAATTCATATTATCTAATAATAAATATTAAAAATACCATACAATGAGAATATTGTTGTTGATAGGATTAAATAAACAGACCAAAACAGATGAATAAAAAGGATCACTGACACATCTTAAACAAAAATGTCGAATTGCATCCCAAAAGCAAATAGTTGCATCAGTAGAACAACTAGCAATTAATTCATCCGAAGCTGACCAATCACAGCCTAAAATAAATAATTTTTATTATTGATTTATATTGAAAATATTTGTACCTAATTAGAAATTGTCATAAATAAATATATATATATATTAAGTTAAATATAGACAAAACATTCACTTTGGAATAAATACAACATCTATCTCTGACAAGTCCTGTCTATTCAATTAATTTGCTCTTCATTATTACTACAATATCTGGTTGATTATTTAACATTATAACCTATGAAGGTCATAATTGGTTTTTCAATCATACTTATTTTTAATACCTTTTGGTTTTAATAATTATAACTTTGTCTAACTATTTTTCTCTCGAATATTATTAAATATTTTTTCATTGGATTTTGTTTAAGGGCATATCTCATAGGTATACAATTGGTATGCAATTGGTTTAATAAGAAGTTCATGTAATGTTATTTTAATTTTTTTGATAGTGTTTTGGTACTAAAAAGTGATCTCGACATTTTTAAATGCGTATTATAATAAATGTACGGTCATTAAAATTTAAACTTTAATAATAATAAAAGCATAATATTATATATCTTACCAGTTACTGGGCCTGTATGACATCTTAATATAGCTTTTACACATGGTGGTGAAGTCAAAACATCACAAATACTGAGAGTTCCGTCATTTGATGCACAACATAATTTTGATTTATCATTATTAGCAAACTTCAACATGGTTACTGCATCTGAATGCTAAATCCACAAAAAAATAATCAATATAAAGAAATTATAAAAATAGAGTAAGTACTTGATCATAGATGTGATGAACGTTATTAAATGCATAATTTTCTTCCATAGTACTATTTCCAACAATAGCTTTGGAAGCTTGAGCATGAGTAGTTGGAATAGGCGATGATAAAAAATCATACTTTCGAGGTAATAAATCTATTTCAAATTGCTTGTCTTTATTTAAGCTCATCTGTAAAAGTTAAAAGTATGTAATAATTCAAGTAGTTTAATTAATTTGAAATGTATACTATAATACATCAGTACATCCAAATTGTATCCATTAAGATACCAGAGTAACTAAAAGATACAAATATTACATTTTTACTATAATTTATTTTTTAATTTTTAAAAATAATATATATATTTATTGCAAAATTTAGTTAGTTATTTGGAATAATAGTTTAAATATATCAAGATTGATTTGCTGAACTCTCTGGGTATACTCGCAAACCAAAATTTACAAAACACCAATGGATTTTAAGTTTTGTATAAACTATACTCTAAACCTTAAAAAAAATGCCATTATTGTGTTCAATTTCCAATTTATAGAAATGTATCATGATATTTTGTTGAAATTTTTTACTATTTTCAAGTGTTATATTACACTTCATTTTGAAACCAATAAATTGTATATATATATTTATATATTTACCAAACTAGTACTTTGGCTACAGGCACTGTTGGACTGCATATCAACATTTACATTATATCTGTTTTGTAAAATTGCAGACCTAATACGTAAATATTTTCTTCTCATACCTGGAATCATATCCTTTAAAAGAAAAATCATAAATAGATGTGTAATTAGAGTTTTAGTTTTAAAATCTATACAGTTAATATTAAAACTTACATCTTGTTTAGATTTTTCCCTGAGAAGTTGACTTCTCCTTCTAATGTACAGTGTTCCTAAAAAAATAGGTACTTGATAAAATTAATCAGATATAATATTTTTATTTAATAAGATAATAATAATAAATAATACAATAATAAGTTAAGAAAATACCAGCACACTGTTTATTTTCTTTCTGACCAATATGCAACGTATAATCATTTTTTTTTTTGTGTTGTTAAATAATCTTAGAGTAAAATCATCCATTACAGAAATGATATAGAATAATATTTTTGATAGCATGACATATTGTTTTGTTTAAATATGGTATCAAAACAATTTAAGCATCATTTAAATTCATATGTTTTTTCTTATTTTGAAAGTCTAATACAAATCAAATAACAATTAAATAAAAACACAACATTGTAAATGTTATCATCTGTACATTGTACAAATGTAATTTCATAAATATAATTAAAGCATAAGTAGTTTTGTTATACACCAAACTATTATACTATGACATCTCATAATAATAAACTAACAATGGTTGGTAAAGACATGAAATCATTTTTAAGTTATTTTGAATTACCTAATATTTAAATAAATCTTCAATTAAAATTTTTTATAACACTATTTTAATATTCTATATCAATCCTTAACAAATGAATGTGTGTTTTCCTCAATCCTCATAACAATATAAATAATATGATGAATATTATGTAATATGTAAAAGGTATTTAATAATAGATTGTAAAATCATTGCTAGAACAGTAGAACTAATCAAATTTGATTTCATTATACATTTTTCAATTTATTTAATTACAATACTAAACTTACTAAAGTTTGGGTGGTTTGAAGTTCTATAGGCATTAAATTTGGAATCCAATACAAACGCTTGTTGTTGCCACATTTTGTTCTCAAAAATCTGAATCCAAATCACTTAAATAACATTTGATGTAAGCACACTAGAGCATATATGGTTCATTTATGTAATTGAAATTCAGATTAGGATGAATAATATTTTTTCCTGCTACAGAATAGTCACAATGTGAAGTTCCATTTGTTTAAATTGTTCATGAACAGCAGAGTCAAGTTAATTTAAAAGTTTATGTTAAAAACATATAACACCATAGGACGTGTTGTAGATAGAGTACAACAGTTGTATAGTCAATAAAGCCATCCAATATCTACCATTAATTTGTGGATTGTTTAAAATAAAACATGAAACCCTCCATTTTTATATAATCTGTATAAATTTATCATTTAATATTTTACGCTAAGTTTAAGCGAATCTAAGAGAAAACCAAATAGTAATTAATTGAAAGAATTAAATACCAAATACCAATGTCTATTGTCCAATACTCATTACTCATTATTCTAATTATTCTAATTTATTACACTATTGTCTTATCTATGTAACAAATGTATAGTTATAGTAGCGATAAGACGACTATGAAATCAGCTGTATTGACACGTCGTGATCGACGTTTTTGTTAGCGAGTTCGAATTGCCAAGAAAAGTTACTGAAAATGTTTGTTTGAACATTCTTCAGTAATAAAAGTAGCTGTTATGTTGCAGTATATATGTTATCTTTTTTTTTATATAGTTACCTAGGTAATTCTGCTGATAATAATATTATGTCAAGTCCAAAGAACTGCCTATTCGACGATATTTTAATAGTGGGTAAACATAGTTCATTTTACCGACTTAAAATTCAATAAACACTAAACAGTCCTATATTATTATTATCATTATTGATTGATTAAAATATTAAATTTATTTAGCATAATAATTTATATGAAATCTGCATAGACTTTTCTACTTTATTTTTACTTTTTTTTCCCAACAAAAATACCTAACATTTAAATCGATAGTTTCTCCTAGCTTACATACCAACTCGTGTAGTAATTTTTACAAGTTAATGTTTATTTATCATAATCTGGGTAAATAATTTCTGGATGACTACTGTTGAATCTTATTTAAATCAACTGTTTTAAATTTTATAACTTCTGAATTATTAAATTTCAAAATGTAGAGATGACTTATTTTTCAAAACCTCAATAAAATCATATAGAAAATATGGAATAATATTGGATCAGATTTTCGTACCTCAACTTTGACAGTTTTATTGTACAGATTAAACATTTTAATTCTCAAATGAACTCATAAAACGTTAAAGTAAATAGAACATAGAATCAATCATATTGGAAGAAATAAATTCACGAATCTATGTCAAAACTAACGTGTACCTATTCGAAAGTCATTATTAATTAGAATTTTTTACTCCCCGAGTACAATAACACTACAAAGCAAAAAAGTTAATTTTACAAGAAAATTAAAAATAAAATAAAACGTATCGTAGTTAGGTAGTTCAATAAAAAATGCAATAAATAAATAAATAAATATTGAATATAATGGTGCTTAAAATAAACAAAATTATTTCAAGAATGCTAACAAATCATAAAGATTGTTGAAACAATTTTCGTCAGATCTTAAACCACAACTAGGTATCAATACTATTCAGCCTCATTGTAATTTTTAAGCATTCATTCTACCTGCAATATACGACATACGTTCCTCTAATTATTACCATAAACGGCATAAACTGAATAATATTCAATTTTCTTCACTTTCTGAACTTGTTACCTCCATACGTCATTAGTACCCCATAAGTGTCTCGCATTATCATTGATATTACTTGATAACAGAATTACTGGTTATTATCGTTATATTTTATACTCGCCGATTGTAGTTAGTGAGTGGGAAGGGGGACGCCAAGTAGCGTTAATGCGTCATTGCCGTAATGCCGTCAATTCGTCACAAACAACACACGTGCAATCTAGTATAATATAGATACTCAACAACAACTTGTAGTTTTTCCGTATGATATTTTATTTTTTAACGTGTCACTCTTGTTTGACGTTCCGATTTCGATTGACATCCCTCAGATTTTGGATCGACGCAGACACGTCCTGCGGTATTTGTGTTTCTAACATAGCATACAAGGTGAGTACCACATGATTTGGCCATTAACCTCTTAAAATGGATTTTTCTGGTAATATACCACTGGTACGTCGTCATACACGATTTGTCGATAGCGTTCGGTCTCTGTGCATGATACTTACACGGAGAGATCCATGATGTTTGTCATTATCGAACATCAAAATTGAAATGACGAAATAATGTTAAATGTATTATTTTTTGTTTTGGGTCCCCATGCCAAAACGTGCGTGATGGAATTCCGATTCGTGTCAATTATCTATCCCACCTGCTTGTATATTTGTTATAGTTAGATTTGATTAGTACAGTTATTAATGATATTATTCATTATCACTTCCGTTTGGTCCATGTGACCTATGATCAGAATTTTCTTACTATCTACCGAATTAAATAAATATTGTTTAAGTAGGTAAATCCATTTTAATGATAATTAACAATCACTTAGTCATACAGTGAAGTACCTAGTTAAATAATTTTAATTATATGGTAGGTATATAATTAACATGCTAACGGTGGTAACTGTACTCTATTCCACCTATGAGTGAATCACTTGGTCGAACAAAACTCGTTTTGTTTATTGCCACGGGAGTGCTGACGACAGCTAACTACCAATCATAGTGCTCCTGACACTCGCTGGGGGGTTGATCGACTGCCGGCTGCTCAGTCTGCATGCGTGAAAGCGTTTCACTCTTAGGTGGTACAGAGTATAATATATTCAACTTTTATCAAAATCTGTTTATAATACCATTAATCTATATTGTTGTATATATTTAGCTTACCAACATAGGACTTAGTAGCAAAAATGGAAGGAAAAACACTCAACCAGGAAACCATTGCTAAACACGATCCAGCCGACGAACAAATTACTAATATAAAATCAAAACGCCAATATGATATAATCATTTTTGGTGCTTCAGGATTCACTGGACAATATGTAGTTATGGAAATGGGTCGCTTTTCTCAAATATACAATTTGACTTGGGCTATTGCTGGACGTAACACTGATAAATTACAAGATGTATTAAATAAATTGTATAAAACTGTTGGTAAGTTTCCTTATTTTACTATAACAATTACTGTTATTAATTAATTTAGAATTTACAGATAACAGCTTTCATTTTTTAAGGAACGTTAAAAACCATTGTGTATATGTTTGAATCCTTACTATTAAAACAACAATGGTGTTTTTCGTTTCTATAAATGATGTTAAGCACTGTCTTCAGGAATAAAGTTATTTTAATGTCTAAGCGCATAAAATTAAATTGTATTCTTTGTATTCTTTTTTTTTTTTTTTTTTAGTTTATATAAACATTTTATTGTTTTAAGTAAAATTAATGATGAACAGTAGGGTCTAGAAATAACAATAGGTATTATTACATATCTAAGCAATATTTAATGTATGTATCAAATATTATATAGATGGTTATGAAGATAAAAAAATTGATATTATTTATGCTGATGTACAAGATGTTAATACTGTAATGAGAATGGCTCAAACAACCTCCGTGGTTATAAATTGTACTGGACCGTACTATATCTATGGAGAA
>VUJU01000780.1:26174-55465 GCA_009835225.1 Aphis craccivora | reverse complement strand
GATCCTGAAAAATCTACAAACATTTTTTTTAATGTATTTATAAAAGCATGTTAAATATTTATAGAATTAGGTATATTGTATTTCTGTTATATTATTATTGTATGATTGAAAACTAAGAAGTATAAAAATGAAACTGTGCCTAGAAAATATTATTTTGATATTTATTAATTGTTTGTACTCAGTTATAATATAACACATTGCTAATTATAGTTTATGGAGAAAATGGCATATATTTATAATGGACAAGCTGAAGAAAACAATTCAATAATTGTTAGTGCTCTTGGTATGGAAAGTGTACCTGCTGACCTTGGTGTAGAATTTTTGTACAAAAATTTTAGTGGTATTTTAACAGTTAATAGAGATTGAATAAATAATATAGTTGCTTGAATTAATTATGTTTTATTTTCAGGTGAATTAAAGAATGTTGACATGTACATGAAACTTTATAGCAGTTCATTTGTATTAACTAATGTGAGTAATACATTGTTATTTAAATTTTTATAATTAATAAGTAGTATAAATTGTTTATTTTTATGATACACCCAACATTATTGTCATTTATATAATGTATTAGCCTTTTCTATCTGACTGTTTTAGTGTACTTTAGAATATACCAGTATAACCAAACTAATTTAACATTTTAAAGGTAATAAAAAATGACAAAATTCAACATACACTTGTGGAATGTAGTATCGGTATCTGAGGAGTGTGAATTAATTACAGATGACAAATATTTTAATGATTAAAAAATATTGAGATGTTTTGTAATAATTAAAAATTATGATAAATAAAATATAATAATATTGTATTTTCCTTATGTTTTATTACATACCATCTAACTTTCAGTTTCATATCAATCAATACATTAAAATTGTATGTATAATTATTTATTTTTGAAATTAAAACATCAGTCATTAGTAATTTATTTTATCATTAAAATATTAAGTTTTCCAAGATAAAGGCTTTTATAATATATTGGTAATTTTATTCCAAACTCTAAAAAGCTGTTATTTTATTTTAGAGTGCATTGATACATGATGGTACTTGGAAAAGTGCTATATTGCACATGGCTACTAACAAACAACGATTATACTACCGAAATCTTTTAGATGAGTTAATGGGAATAACTAGAGTAAAACCAAATGTTTCCAAGTATGTGTTATCTAACAATATTTGAGTTTAAAATTTTTTCACTAAATTATATAAAAATGGATTTTGTTTTTACATTTCAAAGGTATTATTATTATTATTATTATTTTAATAGAATATACAAAATATTTTAACAACACTTTAAACTTACATAATAGTTTTATTAAATTATGTTGGTAAACAGTAATTATTCAATATATGCTGTTTCATTAAATGCAAGTCTTATGATATTATAATTTATGCTTTTTTCTTTATTTGATAATAAATTAATCCAATCCAATATTAATATTAATGGTTAAATTTGTTCTGTGTGTTTTTAATATGAAAACATTATGTCATACAAGTATTATATCTTGAAAAATCTCCTCAATTATAGCCAGGGCATTATAAAATATAATCATTCAAAATTGTGTTACTTTTTTTAATGTACTGCCATATAGCAACATGCCTTGTTTCTACCAACTGTTAACATATTTTTTTCTCTTTATATGAGAATAACTATTGAATAATAAATAAAAATTTTAAATTTTAGGATATTGCATAGACAGCAAATCAATATGAAAGTTGACAAGAAAGATTGGTGTTTAGCTTTTCCAGAACCAGATCAAGCTGTTGTTGCTAGATCAATACATCATGCCAAAACTATAGATCATTTACCTTATAATTTTTATGTTCGAAACTATATGGTTTTTGGTAGTTTAATATCAGCTGTTATTGGTTTATTTGTATTTGTACTGCTGTCAATCATGGCCACATTTGACCCTATTAAAACTCTTCTTATTCGGGTAGGATAATCAATTCATTATTAATAGAGCTATCTTAAGGTTATTTAAGTAGTACTTAAGTACTTTAATTACTTAGATACAATTGTGAATTCTTTATTTCTTAACACATTATTAATTCTAATTTAGATATTTATAAGTAGTGTGTGGTGTTTATGTGAGCATTTTTATCAGTTCTATTAATTTTTTTAATTTTTTATATTTTCTAATAAATTGGGTGTCCTTAGAATTTCTGGGATTGTGTCTTAAGATAGCTATAATTATTAACTGTAGAATTTTGTAAAACAAATGAATGTAATTTATGTACAATTATAGTATCCAAAATGGTGTTCATTTGGGATTGCAACAGAAACAGGCCCAAATGAAAAGCTCTTAGAAAATTCACGCATGTCATTAACTTTGATTGGTCATGGAACAACATCTGAAAAGCCTCCTACTGCAAATCTTAAGAATATAACATACAAAGATAATACTTACACAAGACAAACTATTATTAAGGTATTTTTTGTAAACATTAATTGTTAACTATGAATTGGATATATCAATAACAATATTTATAGATTATTTTTAAAGTTTTTTTTATATTTTTAGGTCAAAGCTAAAAACCCAGGTTATGGATTCACTAGTAAAGCTGTTATCTTGGGAGCAATTACTATAATAAAAGATCAAATTAATATTCCCAAAGGGTATACAATATTTTTATTAGTAGTATAGTTTAAAATATTATTAAAATATTTTGTTGTATTTGTATAGGGGTGTTTTAACACCGGCTTCTGCATTCCGTAAAACACTATTTGTGAAACGTTTAATGGATCATGATGCAGCAGTTTTTGAAATTGAGTCTGATTTAGTTACTTACTAAGAACAATAATAATGAATTTAAATCTATTGTTATCTCTTTAGCTATTTAGTGTTTGATAATGTTTTCTACTATAGTTTTCTTTGAGGATGTTAAAATTTATTTTTTTCTGTTTTAGTTTTGTAATTGTTTTACCTTTTTGATGTTGTGTAACTTTGTTTAATTAAAATAAACACTTATAACAGTTCTAATATTTTATGTTTATAAATTACTCTGTATCTTATGTCATACACCTTAATTTTAAACAATTATACATAGATAGTGTATAATATTATATAAAAATTAATAATTATTATTTTATATAACTACTATAAATGAACTGATTTACCAATTATTTAATATATCAATGTACAATGGAATCACCAAAACATAAGAATTGTATGTATTGATATTTCACGGCATATTTATTTTTAATAACTGATGTATCGTATTATATTTTACAATCAAAATAAAAATTCTACATTAAAATTAAAGCGGTGATTATTAACCATAAATAGAGCTATACTATTAAAATGTTTGCGTTTTATTTTTATACTTATATACGTGGATATAAAGTATTCTGTAAAACTATTTGATTTTTATAAAATATATTAAAATGCAATTTTACCAAAATTGATTTAATTGGTATGGCTGATAAATTATCCAAAGTATTGGACAATGTTCAACATAATATTTCATATTTAAAATAAAATAATTTCAACTCAAATCAGTCACAATGTTTGTTAAGCCTCTTATTGAATTCTTAAGAAATAACAATTCTACAACAAACTTAAAAAACAGGATGATATATTCTGTAGTAACATTATTATCTTGGAAAAATTATTATTTTTTTTTAATTACAATAATATGATAATATGATTCATATTCCCAAAACGTACGACATTTTATTTAAAAGAATATAGTTAAAATATCATGAAAATATTATGTTGTGAAAGGGTGTATTAAAGTTGACTTTTGTATTCCATAATACTTAATTTTTGAATTTGAGAATAACTGAGGTATTACAGACACCATTTAAAATCAATATGAATGATTGAATGTATCATAGTTGATTTTATTGGTTGAGAGTTAACATCTATCAAACCTCTTTCTGAATATCTTAAGAAAATATCACATACAAATAATATTATATCGAACAAAATTATTAAGGTAATTTTTAATAACACTAATTGTTTATACATTACATGATTTACCAAAAATATTTACAATTATTATTGACTTAATTTTGATATTGTTTTATATTTTTAAGTTGAAGCTACAAACCCAGGTTATGAATTCATTAGTAAAGCTGATATTTTAAAAGTAATAATTTTAATAAAAGATGATATTATTAATGTTCTCAAATAGTATAACATATATATTTAAAAATAATACGGTTTAAATATTATATTGTATAGGAGTTTTTAATGTTTGCTGCAGCATTCCATAATCCTCAATTTTTAAATCATTTAATGGGTGATAATGCTGCTATGATATTTTAATTAAAGTATGGCTGTAATACTTAAAGACTACAATAAAAATTATTTTAAATCTATTGTTATCTACTTAGTTGATTTAATCATTCATAATATTCAAAAAATGTTCAATATATTAGTGTAAAATTATTTAAATGTGTTATTTTAATTTAAAATTAATTACAACATAAACAAATTTTTACCAAAACCAATTGTGTATTATAACCTTATAACATGAATATTAGAGTTAATTTGTTTTCTTTAAAACATAAAGGTTATGAAATTATTTGAAACATTTATGTTTCTATTTCAATATTGAAATGTTATAATGAGTTGGTTAGCCAATATAGGTGGGTATTATATTTCCTAATTATTACTAATTTTAAGCCATTTATATTTGTAAAATATATTTTTAATTTTGATTTTACTTTTATACAATAATATGACACATAATGCCCATGCTAAGTTAAATGCTAAGTTATAAGTATATTGAATTATAGTAAATTTATTTTGTTTCGAGAATTTATTTACTTGGCAAGAAATTATTTCTTAAAAAAAACAAAGTGTGATGAACAAAATAATTGAATGACGGAGGAATATTAAAATAAAAATTATTATTATTTAAAAAATATTACCTATTATTAATATTTATATACCTACTATTCTAAATAATATTAGTTTAAACAGAAAGAAAAGCCATAGTGCCATACTAGTATAGAGTATAGTAGTTTATTAGATACTGCAGTGCCGTACGCAGAATTCGTTTGTGGGGGTGGGGGTTACCATTTGGCATTTATGTATATGTATAAAATGTTATTAATGAAATATTCCAGAAAAGAATTATACCTACATGTTTCACTTATGGGGGGTTAACCCCCCCCCCCTATCGGTACGTACGCCACTGTTAGATAGATTTATATATTTTCTATACTGATATAGTGACATGTATTAATATTGTTATTGTTATTAAATATTTTCATACTTAATAACTGTAGACTGGATATTTGGGTAAGTATAATATTAATGTATACCTATATAAAATATAAATACATATTGGCATATTGCATAATAAATGTAATGTATTATATATAAATCGATTATTTTATAATGTCTTAAACTCTTAACTTATAATCTTTCAATATTTATACTTTATCAAAATTATAAAATAGTTTAAAAGATAGGTACACATACAGGCATACAGCATGCGCTTTCCTGCGGTCCCCAACGACTCCAGCAAATTATAATATATTAGTAAGTATAACACACCATTAAAAAACATTACCAAAACGTATTCAACGTTATAAAATAGTTGTCATTATATATTTGTATAAGTCATCAGAATAGAAGTTCAATTTTTTTTGTATAGTCTTTGAATAACTTATAGTACCCTCCACTGGTATCTAATACTAATACTCAATATTAAACAATTACTTACTGCTGAGGTCAAGTCAGGTAAAGTTAGAGAAAATTGTTACAAAATAATTTATTAATATATTTTTAATATTTATTTACTTGTAACATTTTTATATAATTTTAAAATTGAAGATTGTGGTCTTTAAAATTTCTTAAACTTGTAATAACGTTTTAAAAATCTAAAATGTAATGTTGTTGACACATCTAGAATGAATACTATAAATAAATAAATTAAATAAAAAAAATTAAAAAATTATAATATAATTATAATTTAATATAATAATATATATATTATTATTATATTATAATTATTATTTAATTATAATAAATTACTATTTAGTAATTCTAACCTATGGGTATCAACTTTATAACTTAAATGTTTAATGGTTTATCTACGTGTATAATTACTTGAATAAGTTTTTTTAAATTCCTTTTCAAAATTCATATTCTATTTTAAAAACTTTTTTTTTTTTTGGTTTGGGACTGACAATTGTAGGGCATCCAATGTGGTACGCTCATATTAAAAGAATATTAATTATTAAATATTAACAATAATAATTAATAGGTACCTATAGCCACCTAGGTAATTATTAATTAACAATTTTGGATTCAGTTATTTTACCGGACGGACATTTTTTATTAATTGCAGCTAGATTGGTGAGATTTTTCTTTTAAAAAATTGGTAGTTGTGAATTTCTGAACTTGTTTTTTTTTTTTTTAATTTCATAATTTCGAAATTTTTAATGTAATTTGCCTACGCAGTGGAAGCACGGTTGTTTATAATATACATCCATGGGTGGAAGTCACTGCTAACGACCATCTGTTGTTGACACTGTTATGGTGAACAGTGAACACTGATATGCCCGTTCAAACAACAACACAGTAAATCATACTATATTATAACACGATAATACGATGTTTTTCTAGTGTTGCTTCATTGGCTGGCTATGGAGGTGCACAGATAACATACATGGCCGCCGTTCCATAGTTTTGACTCACACGATATACGCGTTTGTGCTTGCGCGTTTGACTCAACTCACCTTAAGTTTTTGTTTTGTGCGCCTGTGTGTGTGCGCGTGTGCGTCTATGGGTGTATGTGTGTGTATTTCTCGTCAAAATGTCTATTGATCGATGAGACGAAGGCAATCGTCGTAATTGTCGGTGGCGACAGGTGTTCGCCCAAACTAGTAAACGACGGTGATTTCCGTCCCGTTTACGGTTCAGTGTTTGATCGTTGTTGTGGTTTCTGTCGATTCGTATATAAACGAGGTTTTGTGGCTCATCATTCGTTCGGTGTTGGACTGCTACAGTAAAGTAGTATGGTGACTGGATTATAGCGAATAATTACGACATTCCAAGTGGCGTCTAATTTGGACTTGTGCGATGTCGGTAGTTTGCCCGACATTGTTGAATCAAGTAGGATCTCGTGTCATACGGGGTCCCAGCTGGAAATGGAACAAACAGGTAATTTCTAATCAAATTGTTGCTAATTCTTTTATGATATAGGTTGATTAGACATATGGATAAGTAGCGATGACAACGTTTTATAATTAACTATTATTGTTGTATTGTTTATATAAGGATGGAGGAGAAGGCTTTTTGGGAACGGTCAGGAGTTTTGAGTCTCATGAAGAAGTCGTTGTAGTCTGGGACAATGGAACAGCGGCCAATTACAGATGTTCTGGTCAATATGATTTGCGTGTTTACGACAGCGGACCAACTGGTAAGACATTGTCTTTAATAAATATACTTAAAATTTCAAACATCTGTTTGCTTTTTAGTCAATATGTTGACTAGAAATAATCAATATTTGGTATTCAGTTTGATTTTTAGTAAACGATAGTTTTACATTTTTTGTTATTGATAAAATTTGTATTGATATCAACTCAAAGTAATTGTTAATTTATTTTATTGTCATTATTAACTAATATAGTAAAATTAATATAAATTAATACATTAAAAACAAGTTTGCTTCCAAAGTAATAATTATGGTATAAACAATTTTCAAAAAGTTATTTTAATTGTTTTAAGTCAGATTTTAATTTATTTCATTAGATTTTTCTGACTATATTCTCATATTATTTTATAAGCAAAACCATTTATTATTTGTATCTAAAATAAAAGAATAAAAAAAGATAATATATATAGGGTGATTCTTTTATCAAACAACACTCACTATATTAAAAAGTAGAATATTTTTTTGAGTTTTTGATACATAAAAATCAAAATTTGGACAAATAATTTTTGAGTTATTAGTATTTAAAGCAGTGGTTCCCAACTCAACACTAGGCATGGACAATTTTTATAAATTTTTTGCCGTCGTGGACCACGACCTGAGTTGAATAAAAAGGGAGGCCTCTTTATATAACTAATTTTTTATACTTTTATAGTCACATTGCTATCGGTTGCGAAAGTGTATTATCTGTAGAGCGCTAAACCGTAAATAAAAAATAAATAGAAAGTATAATTTCGCTCATTTTATTTAAATTTAAATTTTTTCATTCACGGACCACCAGTTGGGAAACACTGATTTAAAGCTAAAGTAAATCGAGCGGTATGGGGATATTCTTTAAACTTTAAAAAACTATTTTTTTAAATATTAATAGATTTTGAAATAATGAGTGTGGTTCACTAAATTAATCACTTAATGTATAGTACTGTTAAACTTGGTTAACTCAAGTCTGAAGGGACTGACAAAAAGTTTTAAGTTATCTAAAAAGTAAAAATTCAAGTAATCAATAAAAAACAAAAACAAAATTTCAAAATATGTATTTTATTTAAAACAGTACAATATATTAAATACTATATATTTATTATAATATGTATGTATTTACTATCTATATATTTATAATTTAAAAAAGTATTTATTTTATTTGAGTCTTGCTGTTGACCATAGCATTTGCTGCGAATCATTCAACTTTATTTAAAGCTTTAAAAAGTTCATCACTGAGTTCTGGTTTTTTTCTCGATAAATCATCTCAATTGATTATAATATATCTATATTTGTGCAATTTTGGGGATGAGGGATTCAGTATATTGTTGAGAGAAGTATCATGATTTTATAATTTAATAAAAAATTGAAACTGAAATATTCACAAAAATATTCAAGTTAAACAAGTTTTTTCATTGTTTTAATAAGAAATTCTAAGAACTAATAAGAAAGTTACGAACGATTTCGAGTTAAAGAAGTTTGAGTCAACCAGGTTTGACCGTAGGTATATCAAAATAACTAAATTTTTTATTTTATAACTAAATTTCCAAATTGCATAAAAATGCTAATCATCTGTTTTTAGTTAGACTCTTTCAGTAACTTTATTTATTTTTATAGTTTTAACCCTAGATTACACACATTAAAAATGTTCACAAGATTCTACGCATAGGGTTTTTTTGACCGTGTGTTAAAACATATCAATTAAAACTTGACAAATTGAAATAATCATTATTTTATTGCTCTTAAATAAATAAAAATTGTCAAAATATTGTATTCGGTAAAATACAATTGAGAACGTTATTTTTGGTAACACGATTGAGAACGCTCAAGTTTTTATTTTTTTCCAACGTTGCCAAATGTAATTGATCGATAATATGAGTACAATAATCTGTTGATATTTATCGGAATTTTATTGGATTTTCCGGATGTTAATAGTAACTTACTTAGATACCAAATACGAGAGAAGGACGGTTAGATTAGATTTGAAGTTGTGTAGTTGTGCAGTTTGCAGTCGCACAAATTATTCATCACTTAATAATATAATATACTACGTTGAAAATGGAAAATAACGAAACTAAAATTATAAGAATTGAACGAGGTGAAGATCTAAAATATTATTAGACAGTAATAATTTTTGTTTTATTCAGAAACCTAAAGACACAGTGATTTTTTTTATACATTTACGTAATTAAGTTGTCATTATATAATATTTTATTTATTTAATTTTTATGCATATAATATATTATATTTCATAATTTTATAAGTTCTGCTTATTTTACATATTTTTTTTTATAAATATTATGTACACTATACAGGTATTAGATATTTTTATAAGTCCTACATATTTTAAATTTTTTATTCAAATTATTAGGCGCTTATTTGTGTACGATTATAATTATAATTTATGAATTTTTTTCAAGAATATTTTATGTATACTGAGTTTTTCAAAAGCCAAATAAATGATACGGCAACGTTGCACGTAAATTCGTTCTCTATCGCAGCGGTTCCCAACCCTTGGGCCGCGAGCAGCACGGTACTGAGCCATGAACAATATTATATACTTCTTTGTTTCATACTTATAATATTTCTGGTTATAATAATATTTGATTAATATTAACTATAGTGTAAAATAAGTGTACGGTATCGAATGTTTGAGGTTTGAATGTAGTTTTATCTCATATACCTAATATATATTTTATAATTATAATACGTATATAGGTGTGCTATTATAGTTGGCCTCAAAGATTTTTTTACAAAATTGGTAGTCCGTACAACTAGAAAGGTTGGGAACTGCTGCTCTATCGTATTGTTGTTGGGTTTTTTTTTTGGGCAGCGGTAAGTTCTTTATTAATTTTAAGTGTTCTCAATCGTTGTACCAAAAAGGTATAACATTCTCAATCGTTTGATAGCCATTTTATTGATACTTAATATAAACAAATTAAACTTTCATATAAATGTTATTACACATAAGGTTGTATCACAGTATACCACACACATGGTCTTTTAGGCAGTTTTTTTCAATAGATTATGAACTTTGAATTCTTCTATAGTAGAGACATCAAATTGTATTCCATTGGGAGTTGTAGCTAACTTAAGTTTATCACCTAATTAGAAGGTACCTAGGTTGGGTTGGATTAATATTTCATATTTTTGAAGCAATGAACAAAATTCTAAAAGCCCGGTCTTTTTGACTGTGATACGTATGGTCTAGGGTTAAGTAATTAAATAAGAGTAATAAATTAATAATTTAAGTATTAAAAAATCCTTTGTATGGTAGGTATTAGTTTAATACTTCTTTCATAATTTTTTATTGGTTAACTTATTTAATTTGAATAGTTTGGTTAGAAAATTAATCAAATCTTAAGCCAACATCATTAAGGTGTAAAAATTACTTGGTTACCTATTAACATGTATTAAAAAACTAAATTTTGTATTTTCAACTTCTGTTTCTATTTTTGTACTTTGGTTTTTTATTATTGTTATGTCAAAAATATTCATGGTTTGAATTTTTGATTATTCATAGGACACAGCAAACACGAAGGAGTTGTTTGCAATGGATGTAAACAAACACCCATCATTGGACATCGTTTCAAATGTATGAGCTGTCCTGGTAATGATGTTCCAAGTGGTTCAATTGATTTGTGTTTTACGTGTTATCATGGTGATAAACACAATGTCCGACATAGATTTTTATTGATCCAACAGCCTGTGCCAAAAGAATTATTAAAAGACCCTCGTAGTCTTGGTGAAAATCCGGTTATATTAGAGCAGAGGAAAAAATCTAAAAAAATAACGTTGCGTGGTATATTCCCTGGTTCACGGGTTGTGCGTGGTGTTGACTGGCAATGGGATGATCAAGATGGAGGATCTCTTAACCTTAGGGGTATGAACAATGCTGTCTCTCAACCAATTGTTAAACGTGGGAAAGTGTGTGAAATTCAAGACTGGTCTGCTGAAAAGGGTAGTGTTCGTTCGGCCGCTTATGTTCAGTGGGATATTAATGGTGGTACGGCTGGGTGTGCCAAGAACTTATATCGCGTTGGATTTGAAGGAATGGTATGTAACTATAAATAAATGAAATTACATCAAATTTTATTAATTGATTCATATATATGTCTATTAGTCCGACTTAAAATGTGTATCTCCATCCAAAGGATCATTAACTGTGTATCGAGACCACCTACCTTTGTTAGGACAACACCAGCATCAACAGCAGAATGACCAGAACAGTCAAGGAGTATTAAGTTTAAATCATTTACAAAACCATCTACAATATCAACAGCTAGAAATTGGTGATCGGGTAAGAAAAGTTATTGTCACCATTCTTTTCTCATGTTTTTTTCAATGGTATTTAGTGTAATATATAAAATAGTTCGGTGTATTAAATATAATAAAATGTTTTTATTAGGTAAGAGTTTGTTTGGAATTAGACGTTGTACGAGCTATGCAACAAGATCATGGTGGCTGGACAGATGGCATGTATGAAGAATGTTTGGGAGGTGGAGTTCTAGAAAATGCCTCTATTGGATCAGTGGTTGGTATCGATGAAGATCATGACATTGTTGTTTTATATCCAAGCGGCAACAGGTGGACATTTAATGCGGCCGTACTTACAAAAGTGGTAGTTAGTGATACATCAGTGGCAGGAAGTTCAAATTCATCTGTAAGTTCATCACGTGGCGGAAACGTCATCAGAGTAGGATCAACTGTAAGGATTTCTCATGACATGGAATATGTGCGTCGATTGCAAAAAGGCCATGGTGAATGGGCTGATGCGATGTCTATGGTATGATATAGTAATGTAGTAAATTCTGAATTTTAGATAATTAAATAAATTTATTAAATTTGTGTGATGTTTTTTTAAAGGTATCATTTAATTATAGTATGAATTTACATATAAGATTATACAAAATAATTCTTTATTTTCTAGACTTTGGGTGAAATTGGCTATGTGCAACAAGTATATGATGACGGTGACTTGAAAATAGTTGTGTGCAATACATCTTGGACATATAATCCACGAGCAGTTACCCTACTAAACTCAAATGGTGCGTGTGTACTGTGTATTGTATAATGCAACATTGATAAATTTTAAATATGCGGTGCAATACCAAATAATCAAAATTTAATTAAAAAATAAAATTAAAGTACTTGATAATATTTTAATTCACATGATTACTCTGTAAAAATATGCAAATATGGACATTAAAACTAAAAAAAATAGAACAATTAGTTTGCAGGGAATACTTCTAGTAATTATTAAGTAACATTAATCTAGTTTATTTAACCAATAGCTTAAGGTTATTATCATATCCAAATATAAACTAATTATAATATAATTATCCATATATATCAGTTAATATCTATATGACAAATAAAATGTAAATTATTTAAATTATTAATTTTATGGTTTAGGTTAAATTTGGAGTACTTGAGTAGCTGATAGTTGTACTCTAACCTATATACTTTTTTTCTTTTTTATAAAATAAATTTCTTTATCAAAAAATTGTAGGATCAACATTTGGTATTGATTACATAATATTGGTGTAGAAAATTGATTTTTTATTTTCATTTTTTTTGTATAATTATGATAAATATGAATAAAACTTTATTTTACATCTATTTAAAAATGTATATTTCCTTTCTCATTTAATAATATTCAAAACTAATTGAAAGTTTAACTTTGTCAATATGTTATTCATATAATTTTATTTTCTAAGTTTTGTTATTTATTATTTATTAGTGACTGAAGAAGAAACCCAAAACGATAGACGGCGAGTTCGTTCTAGGGAATTAATAGGACGTGAACTGGTGACATCAGCAGCCAATGGTGATGTCCAAAACTGTCGTAAAATTTTGGAGAGAGAAAGACAAGAGATAATAAGGGAAATGAACGACCCAAATAGAGTGCCGCCGATGACACTCAGTTATGTTCTCACACCAAGACAAGCTGCATTATGTGCAAATTACTCACCTCCACCCACTGCTGAGGAGCTGATATTGACAAATTTTGTGAGTAGTGGGCACACGTCTTTGCAGGCTGCTGCTCAAAACGGTCATGTCAATGTTTGTCAAGTATTAATTGGAGAATTTAACGCGGATGTTGAATTCCAGGTGCAGTAATTATTTAATTGTTAATTCATTTTAGCTACTAAAATATTCTTCCATGACATATAAAATTATTATATATTTTAATTTTTTGTAGGATAAAGATGGTGATCGTGCAATTCATCATGCTGCATTCGGCAACCAGCCACAAGTGGTGCATGTGTTATGTGTTTCATTTGATGCTGATGTGAATGCACGCAATAAACGAGGACAGACTGCTCTGCACATTGCTGTTAACCGTGGCTATGTTGATGTATGCCGTATTCTGTTGCGCCTCAATTGCTTACCAAATTTACAGGTGGTTATTGATTGATTTTAATAATATATAACCAACAATTATTTTATATTTGTTCAGATTATAAATTAAAAGATATTAACTTACTATAACATAAATTAGCGTTTTTATTAAAATAAATGTAAAATAATATAATTACTTTTAAGTTTTAAGTTAAATAAGTATGTTTAAATTCTTTAATGTTACAGTAATTAAAATTATATAACAGTATAACACATAGTATAGGATTTAGCTTCATTACTTATACCCTTTAAAGAAATAGAATAGAATAATAGAATAATATCACAAATAACTAATTGTATATTATTTAGAAAGATTTTACAAATATTTATATATTTGTTCTGTATTCCAAACTTGGTGAATTTTAAGTTCAAATAATATTATTCTGAATTATTTATTATCAAGTTTAAGTTTAGGGGTCTTCAACCTTGTTTTGCAGTGGGTCACATATTATTTTTCAAAAATCTTGCTGGTCGCATTTGTAGAAAAAACATGTTTATTATACAACAATTCAGTTTTAGTTAACCAATTTTTTTGAAATAGAAAATATACATGCTAAATTTTAAATGTGATCGCGGGCAGCGGGTTGAAGGGGCTAGTTGATGTACATCTGTAAATCAGCTTTAACAGTAATTTTGTTAAAAAAAAAAAAAAAATAAAAATAAAAAATTACAAAAATTATATATATATATATTAAATATTTATACTCAAACCTCATTTTAAAATTAAAATATGTAAAAGACTAGTGAAATCATAGATTCTATTCTCTTTCTACAGTTTGACAAAACATAATATTATCTAAACTCTATAGAAATACAAAAATGTTCTTTATGTATGATAGCCCATATTTTATAGGATTTTAGAACAGACATGTATGATAAATTTTA
Source organism: Aphis craccivora (assembly GCA_009835225.1). Lineage (NCBI taxonomy): Eukaryota > Metazoa > Arthropoda > Insecta > Hemiptera > Aphididae > Aphis > Aphis craccivora. The sequence continues at coordinate 40,807 of VUJU01000780.1, read as the reverse complement.
GTGTAATTTTTTCAATTGTTTGTATAATAATGTAGAAATTATAAATTATTATTGTTTGTTAAATGAAAACCAAAAAATAACAATAATATATTTGTATTGATAATGTTTATTTATTTTATGCTAAAAGGATAACGAGGGTGATACACCACTACATGATGCCATATCCCGTAGACGAGATGATCTCGTAGCCATGTTAATGGAAGGAGGAGGTGGAAGCATTGTCATTAATAATATACCTTCAAGTCCTGTTGTCGCCAATGTTTTGAATGGATGCGAACGTTCCTATGAACGCATGCTGCCACCATTATCTCCACGTAGAGATGTGCCAAGTTCTGTCACGAGGAATAATTCAAATGTATCAAATACTGTCTCAGCAACCAACACTGCTGCCAGTGCTTGTGCAACAACTAAAAATGACAATGTTGAAAACTCTGTTATGACCAAAGTGCAAGATGAAAAAAGTGCATCTTCAATAATCAATAATCAAGAAGAGGGTGTTGCTGGATGTTCTGCTGTCGCTGCATGTTCTTCTTCTGTGGAAACTGCCAAATCCATAGAAACAAGTGCTGTAGATACAGCTGAAAGTCAAATTACTACTGCTACAGAACTCGGATTTCCAGCTATAGGATCACCGTCTGCTGATCTCATGGTGGCTAATACAAATGGTTTCAATCCGTTGCAACATGCAGCTCTACGTGGTAATCCAGGGTGAGTGATAAATACATTTATATTTATAGTTTAAAATTTTTTTGTTAATTCTTATAGTAAGAATTAAGAATTAGAGTAGAATAAGTGAATTCATCTGAAGAACTGCATTTAATTAATGTTGTTAGATTCTGTAGATTTTTCAATAGGGTAATGGCCAATGGGGGTCCAATATTTGATCTTTAAAAAGAAGTAGTCTTCATAAAATAATCGTAAAAATGGTAAATCATCTTATAAGTGGGCTTGACATTTTTTATTTTTTTATAACTTATTTAAACCATGATATAACTATTAATCATTTTGAATTGATAAAATAATAGTCAACATCCTATAATTATGAATAATTCATGTTAAAATGTTTCGAGTACCTATTATTTTTTGCATAAATTATTTTGTTAATTGTGTATTTAAATGATTTACTATTTATATGAGCAGATACATGATTTTTGGTCAAGTAGTAAACAATTAATTAATATTGTAGGTACATTAGATAAGTAGATTTTAATATTCTGTAGATAGCATATTGGATTAAAAAATTGTTGGTATATTGAATATTAATCCGCTATCTGCTATAGGAATTGTTAGATGGAGTTGGAACAATCATAAATTCATTTTTTATTTTTTTATTTTATTTTATTGAGCTACTTATATTTTTAACTTAACAATGATTGTTTTTCCATTGTTATCAGATGTCAACATAATGTCACAGATTAATTAAGAGTACTTATAATTATTCTCTACCTCAGTGTTTCTTAACCTGGCGGTAGTGATTACCTTCATTAGGGGTCACGTAGGTCAAAAATAATACAATGATAATTTACAACAGTGCTTCTCAACCTTTTTTGTTTAGGGCCCCCTAAATTTTATGTAAAATTGTCAAGCCCCCCCCCCCCTCAATCGAAATCATTAATTATTTTTACTTAATTATGTACCTACTAAATTTACATTCACTATTTCAGACAAATAAATTATTAAAATGTAAAGAAAATAACTAAATAATCGAAAATATTTTAAATTAAATAAACATTTCAAGGCCCCCAGGTTGAGAAGCACTGATTTACAAAATAAACATTTTTGTTTAAAATTTTTTATTGAATAAAAAAAATACTTATACCTGTAACAAGTTTAAATTGGGTACTACACATGGTATTTATAAATGGTATATTTTCTTTGGTTAATTGGTTAATGATATGATATTTGTATCGTTTAAATTTGTACTTAATATACATAAGGGGGATGCGAAGTGATTTATCATATTCTATACCTATTTTATTATTTTTTATTTAATTAATACGATGGGTATTGAGTACTGATTATATTTAGAAATAGAAAATATTTAAATGCATAATTGAAGCGATCTGAGTGAAACATGAAAAAACTTAAATGTTGAATAATGATTATACGTTTTGAATTTAAAAATTTGATTAGGTATAATAAATATTAAATTTTTTATACTAACAATAAATATTGATCGTTTGCTGTGGATAAAATTAGTACTATAAAGAAGTTTTTTTTATTATTTGGATTACAAAAATTATGCATTAACCATTAAGAAATATTATTTTATGTGTAGGTAAAAAAAACATTTTACGAGGATCACTACTGCAAATCAGTATGTAAGGTTCTCAAGTATATATTTCTAATTAGACCTTCTCCCAATTTTACTTTGATATGTATATATTAAATATATGTAAGACGTTAGGAGCGAATTGTAGGTAGTAGAAAAGAAAAAGAAAAAAAGTGACGTCTACTCAGAAGATTATTTTATGGGTGTGATCATGAGAAACTTGGCGATCGTGCGGAATAATATATCGGTATTATTTGTGAGGTGGTACAGTGGACGTAGGACCCGTGACCAGTGGTTTCAAAAGTTTTCAAAGGTTTCAGTGTTTCAAAACGGGATAAAACCTGGAAAAGGGGGGGGGGCCCTATTGGCATATAGGGCATATCGATGCTACTTTCAGCCGCCGTAGCATTGCACCAGCATCGGACGGAAGCACTGACTCAAATCACCTCTTTTGTAGTGGTCGAATAGCGTAGGGGGTAAAGAAGCTATTCTGAACTATTGTGATAATTACGTTGTCGTTTAGCATATCTCCATACCAGCAGTATTGTTAAAAATGTACGGCAATTGTCGTTCCGACACTGTTCTTATCAACACCGCTTTAATTTTTTGACTTTGATTAAAATGGAGTTATATATAATATATTCATCTATGCTTAACTATAAAAATATTGTCGTATCAAGCTGAATTACGCTTTCGGTACACTGCTTTGCAGCGAATTATAAACTAATATCAGTCATTGCAGCGTCTACGTGGGAGTTCTTATGAAAAATTATCTTTTACGTTACTATTTGAGCATTTGGAGTTAGGAATTTTGAAAATGTCTATTACAAACGCAATGTATCAACATTTTGATGCATACCTATATTTCGTGAATCGCGAATATGTTTTCGTTCTATCTATGAGTATTATGGTTCTCACGATTTTAAGTTTTACACTACTCTAACGTTTAAAAATTTAACTGTATCATTATTATTTTAAATTCATTACGTGATGATTTACTGTCCGAGAAAAGGAATTCTGACGGTTGTTTCGCGTGTTTTAGTTTGATCAAATCTTGCATGACTCAAGATAATGTTTAAGGGTAGCATCGTTTGGTGCTCTCAAAAAGATTCTATATGTATAAAAAAACTACCGCTAAATACTATTATATATATTGGCGGTGATATAAACATTGCATGTACATCTATAAATTAAGAAATTACAATATATAAAACTAATTGATAGGTATACATTACAATTAAATGTACATAAAATCGTTTTAATAAATTGTTACGCGTGTATTATACTACTCGTACATAAGTATAATTTAAATATTTAATATTCATTAAGTTGCATATTTTAAAAATATATAGTATAAACATAATATTCAAGGGTTAGAATTACAATACGTACATTAACTTAATCTTAAATAAGTAAAGCACATTATTGAGATGATTTTCTGTGGAAATTGTAGTATTTCGCGTGCTGGCTACAGCTGGTTGAAGGGGACCAAATGTGATTGCAACAGTAACAGCAAAGGCGTCGTAATCACAGGTCCAGAAAATTATGTATGAGAGTACACATAATAACCGGGAACACAGTGAATTATATAAAAACTGCATTTGTCTTTAAGCACGCTGCCGTTACCGCACACAATTCGATTAATACATGTGTATTTGGCCCAGATCCAACCAGCTACAGCTACACGCGTTTCTCAGTTGAAGTAGTTGTAGTAGTAGTAGTAGTTTAGTATCTCGACGCCGAAAAGTGATTATCTCCATAAAGATGCTGCAATTGTACCGCTTTTATGACGAACGAAATTTTATTGAACTTCACTAATTAAAATAGACATATTATGACTATCAGAGTAATTATAATAAGGACGTGTATAATATTTTATGTATAATAGTATCAAGTATATGAAAAAAGTACAATATTTTTGGTCCATAGTAATAACCACCGTTGTTGTCGTCGGAGGCAATCTATTTATAAAACAATTTAGCTACCTACTAACTATAACTATTACTGTCGTCGTAATATCCGTGCCAACAATTTATTTACGTATTATAATGTAAAAGACATTCTGTTTACAACGATGTACATATTTTTAGTAATAAGCCAATCACTGCAGGCACATTTTATACTTAAAACTACTTATACAACTTATAAGTAATATAATTTTATTCTTATTATTATATTATATTGTATACTACGGACATTACGACGATTACAACAATATTCAGACCATTAAATTATCATCATCATAGTGTAGATTCGACGGATTAACCTCTGCGTTGCCCCCTCGTACATATTTAGTGGCGGTGTTCCATCATCGCGGGATCGTGTTTGCGAAAATAATAATAATAATAGAGAAAAAATTGAATGTGGACGACGTTTCGCCTTAGGTCAGAAGGCCGAGTCTATACGCGCGCGTTTTATTATACTATATGAAAATGTACTAAAGACCGCGAGTGCTCACTATTATAGTAATGTTATAATATTACAGTGCTTACACATATTATTATTATGAATATTATCCAAACTATATTGTTATATCGACTTTTGTGATTTTAATGTACGCGGCACGAGTGCACGGCCGTCGCGATGGCCGGCCGCGGACTGAACGGACTACCGCGGAACCTCTGGCAGCAGCAGCCAGCAGCCAGCAGCCAAGCAGCAGCTCGGCGGCGGTACGCTAACCAGCTAGCGTTACGCGCGGGCGGACTGGGGGTGGGTGGTTTGTAACTGGTGCAGCGTACCGCCGCCGCCGTGTTGGAATATACTGTCGGCGTACATATTAGGAGGAGCGTCGTCGTCGAGCGGCGTCTGCGCAGCGGCCGCGGCACTCGCGCCGTCGAAAATATCCCCGGGACTCGGTCGCCGGTTCGCGTTGGCGCGGGTCGCGGGGCTGCAGCGGCGGCTATCCGGCCGCGGCCTAAGCCCGGGCCCCCGGGCCAGTCGGTCGACCGCCGCTGTCGCCGCCGCGGAGCTGGCAGCCTGCGAGCGAGCGAGCCTTCGCTCGGCCTCTCGCCGCGCGTAGCGCGACGCCGAAGAAGCGGCGAGGGTGTGGCCCGCGCTCGGTTGCAGCCCCGTTCCCCCCCCCCGCGGCCGTATCCGCCGCGCTTCGTTTCCTCTGCTCGTCCTCTGTCGTCATCGGTTCCGCAGCGCACACAACGACAACAACAATTGTCGCCACCGTCACTGTGTACGCGTCGCGTATGTACGTGTACTTTTTGCCCGGCCGGTCTGTGTGATGACGACGGGGCGGCGGGTTATCCGGCGACGAGAGGTGGGTGGGCATGGCGTTTGGCCGGGTGAGCGACGGCGGTGGTATTTAAGCGCCGTGCCACCAGCTCGCTCGACGATGCGAGGGGTGATAATAGCGGCGGCTGCCTCCCCTCGCACGCCCGTCACGACGAGAGCAGAAACGGCCCTCTCCTCCGTCGGCCATCTGGCCGTAACTACCCCCCCCCTCCCCATCCGTCGATGCCTTTTTATCTGCAGTGAGGCAACGCACGTATATACCATGTATACGTGTGTGTGGGTGTATAGCGTTCACGTCAAGCGTATATATATATAGTTTGCAATCTCGTCCCGTTATACTGCCGCCGTTACGGTTGGAGGCGGAGGCGTGGAGGCCGGGTCGAGGGCAGGGTGTTTTGCGCATCACCGGCGGCTCTCGGCGGCAGACGACCGACCGTCGGGCCGGCGGGTGGACACGGGTGAGACGAGGCGCGAATAATAATAATAAATCGCGCGCGGTCTCCGCTTTCCCGCGACGGCCTTTGCCGCCGCCAGCCACTATATTCTCGCTGAACTCGTTTTCTGCGTTGCAAACGACCACGTCCTGCACCCCCCCCCCCTACTAACCTACCCCCTCCCTCCCGTTATACCAGTGACTTTCTCGATATAATACACGACGTTATATTATTGTTATGGTTGTATATTATATAATATTATTATCGCCGTTACATCACCATTGCCGCCGCCACCGCCGTGTCTACACACGTACATTATCCTATACACGCCAATTATTAATATTATATATATATATATTAATTGCGAATCCGCCAATTACCGCGTGACACATAAATATAATGTTATTATTATGGTTATTATAATTGGACATTGAACTTCAACCCCCCGCGCAGTCGGTCCCTTTTAAAACGATATTTCCATTTGCCATTACTGCATTCACTACACGTCAGGGCCTAATATATATAAATGCTGTGGTGCAGCAGCCGCGCATGCTACGGAATTCAATTAACATGAAATGTAAAAAAAAAACCGTCTAGGTACCGTCTACCCCGTTTGATTCTAAACTAATTTGGTTTTTTTACTGAAAAGTTTCTTCCGTTATACAATTATTGTTGTTCGTTAATATTTACTTTTTGCGCCTGCAGAAAGTCAGTATTTTATATAAACATTATAAACCATTTGCCGCTTTTCCTGATTGCTATATTAGTTTAGAAGGCTGAAAGGCTGAACAAATTTTTTAAATCCACACGTGAGTTTAGAATAGGAATATAGGACAAGTGTAGAACCATTTAACATTTTAACATTAAAATAGTTTTATTTAAAATTTTAAGAAATATATCTGTACAAACTCATATATATTTTTAATTTATTTTATATGTGTGTATTTTTATGGTAGTATTTAATCACATTTCCTTTCAACTAGTTGTATTTCATAGTTTTTCGGTGATCATATATATCCATCCCTGATCATAAAAGTGTATAGTTTGATAGTATTCAATTTGGAAAATTATTATTTAGACATTGCGGGGTTGTGCATCGTTTATCATAATTTTGGAATTTTGAACTTTTGTTGAAATAAAATCAATCTAAAATTCATTTATCATAGTAATTAAGTATTTTTTAGTTATAAATTATAACTTATAATATTCATAATATTATGATACTAATCGCAGAAAGTATAAATCATTTATTGAATTTAAAACTAATATATATGTTATAATATATTATATCGTGATATAAATATTTGATGATTTACATGATAATTTTTTTTTTTACGATTAATAATGTGTGCATTTATTTTCATTTAAACTTTCCGAGCAATGACATTAAATTTCCTTATATTTGTTTTGGAATGATTTATATAAATGTTCGTTATCGTTTTTTACGAATGAATACTGATGAAATATTCTTGTATGATTTTTATAGAACATTTCCGTTGTCCCTAATTTATAATTCCATTTCTTTAGTAGTCTTCTGAATAGTATTAATATTTGAATTCTTTAGATTTTGTGTGGTCTTATTGTAATATTCATTAGATAAAAAATTTGTAGCATATATACTAAAGAGTACTGAAAGTTGAATTAACTTAGTTTTCGTTACTATTTGAATGCTATAATTAAGTATATAGATTATTCACAACATCCCATAACAATTACACCTTATTTTATATTTTTAAATCTTAAAAATGTAGTACAAAGTATATATACAGATTAGGTATATTAAAAGTGTCAAACTGTCAACAATCTTTTAAAATGATTTAACTTCGAAGTTCAAAGTGGTTTAATATGTATAAATATTAATAATATAACTAATATATATAGATTAATTATCTACCATTTTATTCTGATAATAATAATTATAAAATCGCTAACTTTTTTAAACATAATTTAAAGTTTTAAAATAACACATAATTTAATTTAATGAAGATGGTTTTGAATTCTGAGCGGTATTATCTTACAATGAAGTGTGTTACTTTTTATTTTGTTTTGTGCCTGTGCTCGCTCAACTTAAAGATTCTTTCTGTTATAAATTGGATTAAAAGTAAACACCTTCAAAATAATTGAAAAAACTTTGGAAAAACGAGAATATTTTAGAAAACGTAGTTTTTGATAAAATTAATTAAATTTTTTTATGTTAATTCAAAATATTTTTCAATTTTTTTGTGTTACTCACGGATATTTGGGAATATTTTTTGTTTTTATTAACTGTTCGTCGATCGAATTTGATCGAAATTCGCAAAAATAAGAAAATTCATAAAGTATTTTTTAGTCTAAAAAGCATTTAATTTTTGTTTTAATATAAAAATGAATAGAAAATGTTTAATAACTAATAAGTTTTATTAGTACTGAAATTAAAAAAAGAAGTTAAGTATAAAGCAATATTAGTTTGTGTAAGATCATTTAAATCTCAAATTTTCATAATATTGGAACGATATTCAAAATTATTAAATTATTATAATATAATATTATATTCAAATTGGCAATTGCATAATATGTTATAACTTATAAGTATTTACCCATTCGTTCTATTCTTTAACAATTTTTATCATTTTGTTGTTTTAAACTTTAAACAATAATATTAATCGTAGTCAATTGAAACATTTGAATAATTTTTTCAAAATATTTAAACTAATATTTTTTAAACTATTTATTCCACGAATTTATTTTCGCCGTTTTACAGTATGTGGTATTAATTTATAAATTTATAAATTATTAATTATAATACCTATATAATATACCTAATCGTAAATTTATTTCAATGAATAAAAAATAAATACATAATTAATAGAATAATAATATGCGTCGTTGTTTTTGTAAGAATTAGTTAAATATCTATATACTGTACTACATTAGATTCTCGCTATTTCGAATCTCAAGGATAACATCTAACAGAAAAAAGTTGGAGATATTGAAAAATTTGAAATAACGAGTTAATATTAAAAAATTTTAAAATATTGAAAGAATTGATATCTTTACTAATAAACTTTTACTAGTTACAAAAATTTAAAAATACATGAATTTAAGATATCTTATACGTTATATCTTATATCTTATATTCTTTATAGGAAAAAATACATAAAGGCTTATATATTGTTTGTAGCGCTTTGAGTTATATTTCGTAAATGCAATGTATTATCAAATTTAACACATTTTGTACAAGTAAAAATACTTATCGCTTGCTATTTCTTATTATTCTGTTACTACATATTATAATTACATAATGAATATACTAGATTTTTTTTTAAATATTTATTTATTTTTAATTCAGATTATAAAAATATGCACGCTATTTGATCATGACAGTATTGTTACTGAACTACAAAAAATATTTAGAATATTGGTTTTATGAATTTATTGTCGAATGTGCGATATCATACAACTATATCATCTATTTTGGCTTTTAGATTAGATTGTTTCATATGATTTTTAATATATTTTTTTTAACCTATGTGGTTATTCATATAACTGAATATTAAATGATGATAGGTGATAATATTATTAATGTTCATACAAATCACTAAGTTATTACTATCATAATTCCTAATAATTTGAAAATCATATTTCATTGTATTAGAGATATATTATAAATTCGCAACTTTTTTATTTACTATTTAGGTATTACACAAAATTTAATTAAAATTATTGAAAATGTATATACAAACCCTGAAATCATTTATTTCAATCAAATTGTTAAATAATTATTTTTTAAATTTTTTAATTACTTTTTAACCAATAAAATATGCTTAAAAACTTTGTTCAAGTATAAGTTTTGCTATGTGTATTATGTATACTATTTTAAAATGAAAAAAATATTTTTTTATGATACGTTTAAATATTTTTATCTGAATTTAAAGTTATAAAAATATTAACAATAAATATAAAATATAATAATATTATATATTATAATCCAATAATATTTTTTTATTTTTATCAATCAAAATAATAAGTTGATCTATTAAAAATTATTTAAAAAAAAAAACAAACTTAATTAATCAATATTAATAATTGTAATTAAAAATTATAGAATTTTTAATTTTAATTGAGGTAATATTTTATTAAAATACATTTAAGTGTTTATACGCGCCAGGGACGTATGCAGAAACAATTTTGGGGGGTGTTTTTGAAAATAAGTTATTGAAAAGTAGAACATTTTTTTTAAAATTCTTTTGTACCCAATACGTTAATATACAATAAATATTATTTTATTTTATTTATAAATTGTGCTTAAGTATTTTTATTTTTATTCAAATTGTATGAATGATTTTAATTTGTTAGTATTAAATTTTTATTACAAAAACCAAATATTTCGGGAGTGTTTGAACACCCAAAACACCCCCCTGTGTACGTCCCTGATACGCGCTATACAAAGAAATAAATTATAACTTATAAGCTCTTATACAAATATTTGATGTTGAAAAATATTCCAGTTTATAAAATAATTATTATTTATAAACATCATGTAAATTCATAAATATTTAATATTAAGAGTTTAAAATGTGATTTCCGGCTTGTAATTTATATTATACATTATATAATATCGGAACTAAAAATGTCCAAGAAAATTGCTTTTTGTATTACGATTTTATAAGCGTTTAAAGTTTGATATTACCATATTCTATATACAGCACATATAGCTGCTTGGTATAGAATTTTTTTCCATTACATTCAAGGTATTTTTTATATCGTATTTTTTACGGTACAATAGCTTTATCGATGACCTGGACTCGTGGAGTTTTTTCTACGCTTCATCTATACCTGTATAATGTTGCAGCCACGATAAAATAAAGGTAATACTGTACCACACCCCAGTGCCGATTATGATTTGTGCGATATGAACGATCGTGTGATCGAGCGATTTTCAAATTACAAATATTTAAACTCTAAATATTTTATATATATAAGTTATATAATTTTGTTTATATGGATATTTTGATTTCTACTCGTATAATATACGTGATAAAAGCCATTTATCGTATAACATAAAACTGCACGCTCTATTTGATGGGACGAAAGTCATGAATTTTCCATGTAGTTTTGACATAATGGTAAAAACGCAATTGCAAATCGCTTACTATATATATATATATATATATATAATAAAATTATACCTTACGTGACGAACGCACTATATACTTATATATATGTTATATAATAATAATGTACTCAGATGACTTATACTTAATCTAAATATTTTATATACTGTATATTATAATAGTATTAAATTATATTCAAACCACTAGGCAACTAGGATACTTAGATTGTTGTAAATTGTAATAACTGAAAACAAAACTTAAACATTTTTGGGGTGGTTGGTAAATTTGTCATCAATTCTATGTATAAACAACTATCTACGACTGTCGTTAATCGGGCGTTCTTAAACACCACCATCAATATATTAGTATATACTAGAGCTGTTCGCCCTTTCATCTACTGCCGCTGTGGCTTTTCGGGTCTACTGACTATATATACACTGCTTAATGTATAAGGTGACTGGTGGGCCATTTATTTTCACGTTGTAAAAGTCAACTATACTGTAAAACCACGGTGCCTCTCTAGTACAAATAGATTAGATTTTTACATGGAAACAAAGGCAGGCGATCTCTTCGGTGATTTATATATACATATTATGCAGTGCAATAATGACGTAGGTATATTAATAATTTATTGCTGTCTGATATTATATATTATTTAAAAATTATGAACACATCTTTCCTAACTCGTACGTACTGCATGAGACGACATTAAATTTTTCGTAAATATTGTAAACTATTTTATTTATTAAGTAAATGATTTGCAAACGATGTATGTATTTTTTTAACGGGAGCATGTATATGTGCCTTTATTTCCTCTTATACAGGTTACAGGTATAATTATTATTCTTGAAGTTAGGGTTACACTTATATAATATATTATAACTACGAGTACAAACAATTACACAATGTCGGTTGAGATTTCTGATTTTCTTTTTTCTTTATTTCTATTTTTCTATTTTATTTCAATCCCCCGTCTTCCATGCTTACATACGAAATCATCATCGTCATCACATATCATGTTATGTGCGTGGGTGTATTTTTCTACGGAAATCGTCGTTAGTGCATTACACAGTAGGATTTGATGCTATAAATGGCCATCTATCTATCTTATATGCATATTCATTTATATTTACTTTTTTCATTTTTTATTTCCGCCTTATGTTATATTTTTTTAGGCTAATTTGTTTTGAAAATATTGTATAATTAATAATTAATTTAAAATTATTTGATCATAATTATAAATACTCTAATATATAAATATTATTATATTAATGACTAGCTAGAATAGAAGGAAATTAAAGTGGATACAAAATAGTAAGGGCTTTAAATGAATGTATGTAGATTATATATTTTGAATGTATAGTGTATTCATATAATATAGGAAATAAAAAATCTAAAACGTAGGTAGGTACAATTTTTTTATTGACATTTAAAGTTCAAATTGTGTATAATGATTTATCGTTGAATTCGAATTTAATACATTCATGAGAAAGGTATAAGATTTCAAAATGGAATGACCATTTTATGAAAAAGTGATCATTTCGTAAAATATTAGTATTTTACGAAGTGTATGTAAAATACGTTTCTTTTTAATGAAAAGATAGATTTAACGAAGTGGTAACAACATATACTGTTTAAGTATTAAAAATATATTTTTTAAATTATTTGATTGTGAAAAAATAGAGCAAAATAAAAAAGTATTAATACATTTAAATATTTATTACTTTCTTGTCAGAACTGTAGCGCATATAAAAATAATAAATGAGTAATTATACTTGAAACTGACACTGTTAAAAAAAATGATTAATTCATATCGTGTTAAAAAAAAAAAACACAGAGACAGCAGTCATCGGTTACAATTGTCTAGACATTAGTTATCGTGCGTTTCGGGGTATATTATATTATATATATTTATAAAAAAATATTTGTGACCAGAGTCATATAGACATTTATAAATCCAATACAATAAGTACTAATATGTAGGTTTTTATTATTTATTTCAATCTACAGTTCATGTATATACATCCCTATAAAATAAAATAAACGCATTTTGTTAGCCATAGAATGTTTACCAAGTTCTAACTGTCAATTTTGTTATAATATGTATGTAAAGACTAAATAGTAATAATATATTATGATACTTTTAATATTTGTTTATCCCACTATTTTCATTTTTCTAGTGTGCTTAGCCAAGAATAGTGATATTTTAAAAGGGAGTTTCATAGCGAATATTTATGAGTATGCTGTACATATGTATATGCAACCGATTTAATGAATTTAATTTGCTAAGTTTTGTGTTCGAGATGAACAACTAAAAATTACTAGTAATTATGAAAATTAAGAGTTTTATATAGGTTACGCATGCCGCTGTGGTTAAAAAGATGCGCGATGACGGGAGAGTTCGGTATAAAAAATATACACCGAGCGTATTTCGAAGGGACATTAAATTATAATATACTCGTGTATTGGGGGGGGGAGGACCGAGCTTCAAAGAACAAAATGTTGTCACAAACTACATTGTATATTATGTCGTGTTTATGTTTTAAAGCGCGAATTGTGATGCTGATAGTAGTCCTACGACCGTGTCGGGTTGCTAAGGATCGGAGTCCCATTGGGCAATCTGTAGTCAAGTATAAAGATCATATTATTATGTTATAGTCTGACGACCCTGCGATTCATAAATATTTATATATCGGTGCGATGGCGCGGAAAAACGACGGCCGCCGCCACCGCCGTTGTACTGCTCTTCTCTCGTCATCACGCCGTGGCGTTGAAACAATACGACGGTTATTCGCTTCAAGCCTTCCCGACGCCGCTCACGAGTCTCTCTCCACCCGTACAGCATTATAGCGTACACGGTCCCGGGCCGCCGCCGACACTACGCATCGCTGTTACGCTCGGGCCAGCTCTCTCGCCCACCTCGCCGCTCCATCTCCTCCGACCAGCATCGGTTCGCGTCGACGATCGTTTACCGCCGCCGCCGCCGCCACTGTGCAATCGATACCACCGCTGGTGGTGTCGTCGTCGACGCCGTCGTCGCTTTATGGGATGGGCCCTGGTGCGCGCGCGCGCACTCTCTCTCGTGCGTGTGCTCGGTGATTGGGGAGGGGGTATAGAGGAAGGGGTAGTCGACGACGACGACGACGACGACGATGACGATGAAGAAGATGTGTATGTATAAGCTCTGTGGCGTTAACGATGCGCCGCCACCGCCACGGTCGATTTTCGCGCACGGAACGGATCCCGCTGTACCCCATTTATCGTGCCTCCGTCCCTTCTTCACGACACCCCCTCCCCACACTCGTACCCTACCCTAGGCAGGCGCTCGCCGTACACGTATGCGTCCAAGACGCGAGTGGTTATAAATACTTTCGGCCGCCACCTCCGGCACGCCTTATCCGTATCACTGAATTCTTCGATAAAGTACAACTCGCACACACATACATAATATTATAGTCAAAAAAAGAAAACCCGGGAATGTTATGTTACCTACCTAATATAGTTTGTACGCATACACGAACAGTTGACGTTCGTGAGCCATTATTTCTGGTACCTAGTTATCGTACATTGTAGCTGTTATATCAATGTGCA
>VUJU01000780.1:0-26124 GCA_009835225.1 Aphis craccivora | reverse complement strand
TCATAATCACCGAGTCATAGTTCGTCTATGATGATTTAGTGTAGTCGTCGTGTATGTATACGAGTCAATACTACTCCGAGTAGACGCTATACGTCTGTAAACGTGTAAATACACGCATTATTTACACGTAACGTGTACTCGGCGTAAACTAAATATTAGATATTATAATAATAATAATACGAATCTCTGATGTGTACTGTGTACATATACAAATATAGCTAGCTCGCAGTATCCGGTATAACTGTGTGTAAACTTTGGCTCCCGTGCGCGTTTACCGGTGACGGTGGAGTTAATAATAACGTAATAATTATAATCGTAGTAGCGTTATACTCGATGACGGCCGCGTCGCTTGCTTCACGCGCCAACCATCCGAAAATTAAATAATTAACCGGTATTAAAAGTACGCGTCTATAAATAATAATCGTGGAGAATAGGTACCGTAAAATAATTTTATTGTTTTGTAATAATAATAAATTATAAGCTAATCACGAAATCAAACTTTTAATAAATGTATCTCTTGTAAAAAAAATAAAAAAGGTTACACGTCCTTTCGCGTATACCTGCCAACGGAAAACCTGTGTCATATATACACACACACACACGACTCTTTATCGTTATTCATGACATTACACAATACATAATATTTTATTATAATTATTAAAGGGATGCACAGGCGACATAATATATGCAAAGTCGAACTTCGCGAAAACCGTACATTTCGGGGCTTCGGGGTCGCGTTCCTATATTATTATTATATTGGCAAGTGCCTCCTATAGAAATAATATATCGTGTTATTGCAGAGGATACTCGGAACACGCATCGTATCACGGTTTAACGTCACACGTTTACCACCTCGTCGTTTAGACCGCGATCCCTATCTTATAATTATTACGATATAATATAGTTTGTTACAAGTTACAACGTTAAAATTATAAAACATAAAAATTACAACATCCGGATCGCATAATATAGGTGTATAATGTTAGTATATTAGTTAATTACATATTATTCGATTATTATAATATATATATATATATATAGTGGCACTGGCTGGTGGTGGGCGGCCGGTGCAGATGTGTAGCCCGGCCCGTCGCTCCATACTTCTTTACATTCCATACGTCGTTAAATTCGGCCAAACGGCTCGCGCACACTATGCGAACATACAAGAAGTACGGAACTCTGGTGCCGGGGTTTCCGCGTTCCGGCGTGATGCTGTGCGGCGGTGTCCTGTCCGGGCCGATGAATCTCTGTCGTGACTCTGCAGCACTGTCGTATACCCTCTTTGCGTGTACTATTATAACAATCGACGTGTTCCGCCTCTTCTGTTCGACGGCGGCCCGGTCGTACCCGGTGGCGCGACGGCCACCACCACTTGCTCTACTATGCGTACGGCGCGGTGCCAACGGTCCCGCGGATCGTCTCTAAAAATAACGTGCAGGCAGCTCGCTGTCGCTATTATTGGACTGACCAGAACGACACCCCTCCCCCCCCCTCACGATCGTCCGCCGCGTCCCCCGGTTTATCCCGTCGGCGCCACGGCCGCCGAGTACAGCTCGCCAAAATCCGCGCCGCATCGCCCATTAGCTATTTATAACGCACCGTACGTGTACGATCCGGCGACGCGTGTGCGTATGCGTTTTTAATTACACCGATTCGCAGTTAGTCGTCGCCGTATAGTGCGATGTAAATCGTAATGCCTACAGGCTCCGTTACATTACAATGTACTGTATGTCGAAGTGTACATTATGTATTGTAGTTCGTAACGGCGGCGATAATACCGCACGTGATTCGCGTGTAAGCCGGGAAACGTATTAATTATCGTTATAGGGTATTAATATTGTATTATATAATAACATGATGTATACGGAACAACATAATAGTACCTACTGTAATACTGTAATCGCGTCGGGGGCGCTGTGAATTTGGGCCGCCGCCGCTATATAGTCACCGGGCTAAACTCCTCGTGCGTGGGTGTGTGTGTGTGTGTGCAGTGTGTGCTTCGTGTACCGAATAATCGAATCGACTATGCGCGCCGTCGTGTACCGTTTGTGCGACGACGACGCGTATAATTATATATACGATTCGAAATTCCGTTATATTGTACGCGTGTGTGTACTTACATAGTATTGCATATTATATGCATTGTGTGTGGGTATGTGTGTGTGTGTGTGAGTGTGTGTGATGACGATAGTACTATATATGATTCCGGTGAGACTATACTGCGACGCGCCGCGTACAGCGTCCGACCGACTTTGTTATGTATACCTACTGCTAATCGATTATACATTGTGTTCAATTTATACGATTTGACTGTGTTACAATATATTACATTGTATTATATATTATAGAGATATGGATTAGGTGTAGACATCTACTATATACCTAGATGGAAATAATAATAATAAAAAAAAAAAAAAAAATCTAAAAACTTATCCGAGACAAACGATTTTCAGGGATCAAAGTAATATAGTAAACTAAAGTAACGCGTCAATTATTGTAACATATTACATTGTTAGTGATCGGGCCGAAGATATGATATTACTTATGTATTGTGAAGTCGTCGTCGTCACCGATCTCGTCCTGTCGTCGCCGTGTTGGCCGGTCCCGTCGTCCGTCGTCTGCAGTCTATAGTGACCGCGGCCAAAGTTGTTCGGTGTCCGTATATTTTGCCTCTCCGGTCGCTGCTGGTGTTCGACTGACGCCAAAAGCCGGCCTGCCGTGGCACTTATACGAGCGGTCCGTCCGACTATTGGCACACGCACCAGGTTCTCGAATCCGTAGCTGTTGCTTGCCTGGCCGTCGTCCCTCATCTTCTACCCCACTCCGCAAAGATCGGACCTCCACCGTTGCCGCTTCTACCACCGTACACACGTTAACTGTGTGTGTGTCGGTCTCTCTCTCTCTCTCTCTGTTTCTATATATATATATTATATATATATACATAGAATTCACATATAGCCCGAATGCGTGCGGCAGGAATGCGACGTCTCCTCGCCGCCGCGTGTGTGTGTTTATAATAAGCGCGGTACACACATGGCACACGTGTGTGTCGCACCGGTGGTGGCTTGTTCTCCCGCTGCAGCCACCGGTCCCGTTCTATAATAAAAACTACTCCTTTGCCGGTGCCCCTTCCACACCCGCGATCCCGAGACCCGCAGCATCGGTGGCGTGAACGGGGGGGCCCTCCGCGTTGGTCGTTCTCTCGAGTACCGGAGGCGGTGGCGGCGGTGGCGGTTTGTTGCAGCTGCGGAACGTCGTCGTCTTTCGTTCGGGCACCCCGCGCCGTAAGTCCCTCCCGCACCGTCGCGTATCCCTCCCGCCGCTCGCCATTTACGGTCATCTCTCCGAAGCTGTTCAAGAAGAGTCCGCGCAAGCATATGCATTTATATATATAGGTACTCGTATATAATGTGTAAACGGGCAGGACGACTGTAAGCCGCTCGCGTACCGAGTTTCTAAAAATAACCGCCGCCGCCGGTGCACCAGACTCCCGCGCATAAGTCGAATTACCGCTGCCCGTACGTGTGCTGCGTTATACTGTGTATTATTATCGTCGCCCTTGTCCCTCGTGTGTATATTTAAAAACGCCCGTATAGACGCATCACCGAACGAGGTGTGACGATTGGCAAGGGGTGAGAGAAGGAAGCTTCGGCGAGGGGGAGGCTTGAGCAGCGCGCGCGTGTGTGTATATTTTATACGTGTCTGCGCGCAGCAGCCGCAGCGACGGTGAAATACAACACCGCCGCCGACGGTTGGTCGCGCGCGCACATACCACCTCACGTCGTCTGGTCGTCGTTGTACTAAGTGCGTGCAGAGCGTTTTCGCTGTTGGCTGCACCAGGCCGGGGTTTCGGAAATGTACGTTTTTTTTACCATGCATATATAATATTATGTTCAATATATACGAAATCGACAAAACTGAAAGTTTAAAAACATTTTACGGCCACGATGACAGTCCGACCGAGACGATTATTATTGTCAACCCGCCAAAGTTTCGTAAAGCAAAAACACCACACACACACACACACACATACATGCGTGTTCTTACTCGATCACACACTTGCACACAAACGATGGCGATTCGCCGATCCCATCGTACGCGAGTGTAATATAGTCTTCGCTATAATATCGTGTATAGGGGGACGAGACTTTGGATTTTATTTTATTTCTTACAACCGTCGGATATCATTAGTAGGCAGTAGATTTATGTGCTTTTGAGATATATAATGTTCGTGTATCAGTACATTTAAAATGTCGCCGCAATAAATATAAGCGCTAAATTGTGTATCTAATGTGGCGCTCATCAATATTATTATAATAACCTTTAGTAAACGGACTTACTACAAATAATATTATATTATTTTTACGAGATAAAAAATACACATAGTGTTAAGAATCATTATTCATTTATTATTTATAAATATGTTTTCATGTGTATAATCGTGTATATCTTAATGGATTACACCAATTATATAAATATTATAAGCTGTACATAGGTAGATATGGGGTATAATTTATTACTATTTAAATAAATCTTAAGAATCTATAAAGCATCCCGTCACGGTGTAAAAATATTAATTGATTTTGAAATTAAGTTGAATATCTGAAGTTAACTGATTTAAAAATAATTATGGAATATCAAGAAAATATTTTTATGTGAATTCAAATATTCTGTGTATAAAATGTTTTAATTAAATCGCACTACCTATTTATGTTTACGTTTTACTGATTTACGTAGGTATCTAAATCATATTTTTATCCAACGGCTTCTAATGAAAAAATAAAATGAATCTGCATGTTTAAATCCACTTTCTATTTATCGTTTACGAATAGCATCATTGCCAATGTATTGTGCATTGCAATTAAAAATATTTCGGTTACAACGATATCGGCCTAGAATTTAATATGCAATGAGTGAAATATCGGTAATCTTGTACACCTGGGAATATACCACCACGGTTACTGTACCTAATGCAAAAAAGTAATTTATTACCATTTAGTTCAATATAATATAAACAAAAAATAACAAATCTCTCTGTACGGACATTTGTTGTTTTTTTTTTTTGCTGTTAAATAAGAAGCAATATTTGTCGACCTCACGCGATTTTTAAATGTATAAATATTGATTTTTTTGTTTAATTTCTAACCGCTTTACTGTATAGTACTAATAATATCACGTGTACGGTCACGGTGCATTAATAAAATACATGATATTGATATTTATTTTTATTATGCTGTAATGTTATAGATATTGTTTGTACGTGTATGTTGAAGTAGTTTGATTATAGAAATGATTTTTTTACGGTCGTGTCCACAAATTGCATCTGAAATAAATATAAAAATAAAGTACACACAATTTAAACCTAACTGAACTTAAACATTTTTTAAATATATATATTTTCAAATAAGCACGTTTTTCAATGAATTATTTTTATAAAGGATTTATTATCCCATCATAGGCATAACGATATACGATACGATTTTGACTAGCAAAGGCGGATTCAGGGGAGGGTCACAAGGGCACGTGACCTCAGTCAATTTCCTATCGAAAATGTACCTAATGTAACTATGAATATCATATAAATGAAAAATACTGTAAATAAGAATATTTATTATACTTTCATTTGTATACAATCGACATTATATATTGGAATATATTAACAATTTGGTTTAAAAGTAATAGTATGTATTAATTAATAATTATGATTCAAATTATACAATTTATAAAATAAACTATCCAAGATCCGCCACTGGTGACTAGTGTGGACAATTATTGTTTTAGTCTATAAAAGACGAGGTCTATATATATTTATTATAGTAATTAGGCATCATTATATCGTATTTAAAGTTTAATTTATTTTTCATTAATTGTTATCTAATCTGAAATAGTTTAAAGTGTATTTTGAAAATTTCATTAAAAATTATGGCGTAGAAGATATTTCTAAATTTGTAATTTAAGTAAATTTTCCATATTATTGTTTTAAAATTTAAATATTTTTTATCTATCATATATGTATTAATTATTATCATATCATATTTTGATAATATGTTGGCTACAATAATAGTAATATGTTACATATAATAGCTATCAACAAAAAGTCAAGAACATGAAATATTATTTTCTCTGGAAAAAACTATACATTATACGCATATACTCTCAAAATTAGTGCTTATTAATTTTAAATTTCTTTTATTAATTACTCATTAATTTTATTCAATAACGTTTACGATTATAATTCGGTGTGTAGACTCCGTAATAGGTAATGTAATTTTTATTTTCAATAACAACCTGTATATATATAGATATAATAGATATATATATTTTTAACTATTCGCTGTATTAATTTAGAATATATTTATTTTTTAATAGTCTATAAATTCATTGCATAACTATACGCCGTTTAAAATTAATTTTATTTATTTCTTCACTTAATAGTTTCTAATTGTATTTTTGTAATTGTATATATTTAAGAGAAAAAATTCACATTAACTATTATATGATCCAACTTTTACAACAGATGTGTAAAAATAGTAATCTTAATACTCTTTTTGAAATTGGAACTGGAAAGACTTTAGACTTTTATGGGAAATAATGTTTCTCACTTTTGAAAATAACACCTTGCAGGCCAAATGATACTAATAGTTTTCCTTCGTCTCCTGCAGCTGTTGACAATAAATGCCTACGTAACGCGCACAGTCATTGGAACCTAAATCACCGGTGTGGTATTTATTGTAAAGGTTATATTTTAGAAAATATTGAAATAAAAACAAAACTCAATGATACATGTTAAGTATTTAAAATAAACTACTCAAGGATTATTGTTAGCATAAATTCGATGTAATAAAATAATCAAATAATCTAATATCTACTCGAATACTCGAATAAAAATGTCTATACCTTGATTGGAAAACAATTTTTACAAAAAAACCTATTTCGATAAAAGTATCTTTAAACGCTGAAATAACCAATTATTATTCGCATTATATACCTTTTTTCATTTCTTTTTCGATACTTGACATTAATTGTAAAACAATGTAAAAGTTACAAGTAAATCAAACAAAAAATGGAGTGTTTTATTTGTGTTAAAAACAGCGTACAATCGTTTTTGAGAAAACTTCAAACGATTTATATATAAAACAAAAAAATCTTACGAGCGAACACTCCATAAAATATTTGTATTTGAACTTGTTTAACGCTATAACTCCACGTTGCACGCACCACACATGTATACCACGTTGGCTATATAAATCGCTGCCTGCCGCCTTCGCGTGTTTATAATGTTTAATCGTCGTACGCTTAAATTAGTGATGTTTTTGGCTGCGTATCGAATAATGTACTATAATAATATTATGCAGCCGAATTCCTGTAAAAATTATTTTTATCGTGTTTCGATGATACTTACATTGTATTGAACACCCCCGAATGGCGCTTAGAAGCAGAAAAGAAAGCAATTTCTTGTCACTTACATTTTAGTGTTGAGGCTAATTACAAAGAAAACATAATTCAAAGTTCGCTTTGTTTATGAGTGATATATTTAGAGTGACCTTCCAAACCATAATGGTATGGAACCTTTGTTTTGACCCCTTTTCACTGATATTATTTGCAAAATAAATCAAAGTATATTCGTGACGATTTAGTACGAGTATGAAGTATGGCTTTGGATTTTCGATTTTAGCTTATATATATTTACTATTGGCAACACGTCACTTGAGTTTATAGGGACTATTCGTCAAAAGTTGTTATCTTCGTCCACACCAAAAAAAATCAAATTCGGTTGGTGGTTGTGTAAAATCGATTCACTAATATGGTAAGTTATTTGACGGAACAAACCGCTATCACTGCAAGTTTCCCACCTACTCTATACCACTGCTGTATATCCAACAATCCGTGGTCACTTCATCCCGGCTGCGGTTTTGATCCAACTAAATCCTTTTCGACCGTTATAATCCTATATCTGGCTGGTTAGCTCTCGAACTATATAGACTAGACTAGATGATATTTTATACTGCAGTGGTGACCGCGTCACTGCCACTATATCGTATAATATGTTCCGATATTCGTTCCTTTTATATAGTTCTTTATATATTTTAAGTGTAAAACCATTTTTTTAATTACATTTTTAATAAGATCCTTAGATCAATTATAAAGTAATACACGTATAGATTATGAAAATGTATATAAATTATAAATAAATAATATTATTAAATGTCCGACCTCCAAAATTGATC
Source organism: Aphis craccivora (assembly GCA_009835225.1). NCBI lineage: Eukaryota > Metazoa > Arthropoda > Insecta > Hemiptera > Aphididae > Aphis > Aphis craccivora. The sequence goes on along the minus strand of VUJU01000780.1, from coordinate 17,896 downwards.
ATTTTCCAGGTTTCTATGTATTTTTTTTAAATAGTCATTTTATTTATCTTAATATTGCATCATTAGGGTATTTATTTGTATTAATATTATTGTCATATTGGATATTTCTTATAAATACCTCATAATTTTGAATAATAAAAAAAGTAATTTGGGCATCGCTCTACTGTACGCAGCAAATGGTAATGGTAATGTTAAATGGTCATTTAACATATACCTATCACTAATTATATTTTCTAATATGGTTTTTTTGATATTTCTACTACATTTTTTTTATTTTACCTATAGTATTATAGTAGGTAGAAGGTAGATTTAATTTTTGCAGTAAACCGAAATTTTTTAACTGGCCGAACGCCATTTTGATCAATATAAAAGAAAAAAAGCAATAAAGTGTTCATTGTCTGCAAATTGCATAAAAAGACCCAAAATATTTTGTACCATTCATAGGATTTCTACGGTTACTCATTTTTGAATTGTAACAAAATAAAGAATTAATTTTTTCAAAAACTGATTTAGCGCAAAATTTCCAATTTTTCCGTAATTATATTTTTGTTTTTTTTTTTGATTATTTAGAAAAGTTTCTACTGAGAATTTTACCTTTGCCCTCTAACCCATTAATATACCAACTAGATCCAATATTCTGCCAGAAATCAACCTCGTACGTCATGATTTTTATTGCTCCAAGAAATGATGACACAATATAGGACCAAAAAACACATCATTGTAAAATTATGGGTGTATTAAATTTGAATTCAATGATAAATTATTATTTATTACATAAATAAAACAATTCTGAACAGATATGACGGTGTGTTAGAGACAGCCTCTGTTTCTAAGGATGTTTTATAATATATTATACTATTAGGATTAATTATTAAACTAATTTATGCCAAAAACATCGCATGTGTTGTATAAGTAATTATTATTAAAATATTATATCAATATATTTAATATTATATTCTTATTAAAATATTAACTGTATAAGCTAATAATTTATACTGTCATAATAAAAATGGTAGGTAGTAATAAACATAATAGCATGTCAACGAATTTTTTTCAGGAGCTTATGTTTATGTTGTATATACATTATTTAAAACATTTACCTAATACCAGTTTAAGTTTTCCTATTAATAATGCAAAAAAAATTTAAAAGTTAAAATCATTTTCAAATAGACTGAAAATATATAAAACCAAACTCACCATTATCGTTAAATTCGTTTACCACTCAGTTTCAGGTTTAATTACAATTCCGGAGTCAATTTACTTTTATTTTTGCTCAATGTTTACGTTTACTATTTTATTTTATTACTGACTTGGAAACTACCCACAAGTTGTTAATTAAAGTTTTTTTGATTAACTTTATTACAAAATACATTTTTTTTATTTTGGCCACGTGTTATACTGTCGTATTTACTTAAAGGATTATGAGTTCCCAGCTCTGATCTTAAAGAATTTTTATTTTTTTTTGTTAACATAAATATCTTAAAACTTTTCGAAAAAATTCGCATATCGTATAGATATAGTTAAATTAAAAATAGCTCTTGTATAGTTAATTTTTATTTCAGTGTAATAGTTATTTTATTACGATGATTTGAAGAAATAGGAAAATAGGCATTGTTTTATAATACAAAAAAAATTGAAATTGTACTTTGAAAGTCAGAACAAACATTTAGAAATGTTACACGTTTCTATGATTATGTGTTACAACTAGTTTGTCAAAAAAGTCCAATTAATAGTTTGGCTAAAAAATAAAATCGAGTGTCATGAAGAGTTACACTGGATTGCCTGTATTCGACGTTAATAAATACTATACAAGTACATTAGAATTATACGCGACTAGTATTCCATGCGTAGTACGCGACAAAATAAATGCAACTGCGGCAGTTCGATCACGTTGCGTAACTACAACGACCAGGAATAATTATTATTGTGCAAACAGTATATTATTAAACTTAATTTTTTTATATTTATCAATTACACCGTGTATTTATTTTATTTTTAATTATTTTAAAATAGTAATAGTAGTTGGTATATTATTATCTATAATATTATATGCTATACTATATGTAAATACTCGCAATACTTATACTTATACTGACACGTTTATAATATAATATTATTCCAACTGTATTAAAACAATGTTTCCGACGAGCATTTTCAGTTTCTTTTTGAGAATAGGATCCCTGTAGGTCGGTAGGACTACAACGGTGATGAGTCGGTAACTCGATACCGCCGCCAAATCCGTCACGCCTCGCGGTCATTACCCCTGTTTCTGCTGTTGGCTTATTTTTAATAAGTCCCGTGCACGCGGTGATATATATACAGCCGTACATCCATGTATATGATACACTGGTAGCGTACTGCAGGAGATGTGTCTTCTTCTGTCTGAGACTATATCTTGTACACATATCAAATGTAAAAACTCATAGATACAATAGACTGTGACGCTGAGTTTTGTTGAAAAAAATGGTTGAATTTTAACTAAACCCACCACTGCCCGCATCTAATCGCGCGTGACCCGTAGGGTGTATATCGATTTCGCCAATGCCCAATTTTGTATTGAGTTCGCCGTATGGTTCCGCTGAGATTTTAATTTATAAAAAATAGAAAGCCACTTATAGCTTAATTTATATTTTAAATAAAATATTATTATTATTACAGTTAGACTTTCGTCTTGTCGAGATTATTATACAATAAAAATGCAAATTATGTTAAAATTTCTAAATATACTTTAAACGTATGTCTTTTTCAACCATTAATATAAATTTAAAGTTTAGTAAAATGTAGACGGTGGAAAATGCCATAGAGTTATGTATGCCGACATTATAATATCAAACAACATTTTTTTTAACTAATTGCAAAGGGAGAAATGTGAGGCTTGTCAACAAATTACAAATACTACATATTCAAGAACATTATTTTTATTTTATGCACGTTTTATAAATAAAAGCCGAACTTCTACGCCCGCTTCCTTAAATTTTTAATATGGTAATTATTCCTATATTTATCATTGTATAGTTTTTAAATATTGAACATGTGTTCTGTTATTTCTAATGAAATGCAAGCAGATAAGTTTCATCCATTTTTGTTTTGATTAAATCGTACCTAGTCATCGAGAAAAATTAATTTTCACAACTGCAGTGTGTAAAAACAAATATGGATAGGTTTTTAGTAAAAATTATGTCTAAAAAAGTGGGTAAGTGGGTACCGCTTTCCTGTACATTAGGTGCCGGGTGGATCACTATTGTATATTATAGGAGGGTTAAATTTGAATTCAATGATAGTTATCATCGTATACGAAAAACGATTCTGAACGAAGATGATTTGTCAGCCTAGGATATAATTTACAGTAGTTTGTGAAAAATGTGGTTTATATTTATGTTTTAATGGCCTGAATACACCAAAAATTAAGTTCTTTTATAATTATTTTGAGCTAAACATATGTAAAACCTTGTATTAAATTTTCAACTCTTAGCTACTTATACAAAAATTTTATGAATTATACTTACAAAATAATTTGCAAATATTCAGGAATTTGACGAATTTATGTCAATATTTGAACTTCAAATGCTAATAAAAAAAAATTGTGCATATGTATTCTTATATTTTTTTAATCACTTTAAGAATAACTTATGAGGAATTTTTTATTAAATTTTCAAGTATTTTGATTGGGCCAAAGAAATTTTATCGACACTTCAAAGAAAAATTTTCAGAAAAATTGAAAATTTCAGTTGTCTATAAATAAAGTCAAAATATTTTGAAAATTAAATCATGTAAAGAAAATGCCATTCTTAATTAATGGTAAAATTTTCAAGTATCTACGACTTATACTTTTTGAATATTAACAAATATTAAAAATCATTTGAGGATAAATCGTTATTGTTACGCTATTTCATAAAAATTTAAAATTCAAACGCACTTAACAACACGAAAATTTTTCCTATAATGATACTTCGAGTTTTCTCTATAGATAATTGAAGAAAAACTTATGGAAAACTTATTGTTGTATTTTTAATCCATAGTTACAAACACAAAAAATTTTATGATTTTTCAACTTCAAAATTACTTGCAAATTTTCGCGTTTTCGACAGATTTCGTAAAAATTTGAACTATAAACGCTTATAAAAAAAAAATTGTGACTAACGATTTTTAATTTTTTTTACCTACAATAAGAAAAACTCATTATTAACCTTGTATTAATTTTTCAAGTGTTTTTTATCGACACTTCAAAAAAAAAATTCTCATAAAAATCGAAAATTTTTTGAAAATTTAACTGTATGTAGATAACACTAACATAAACATTTGGTGAAAATTCAAAGTATTTACAGTGATTAGTTTTTGAATTATAACCATAAAAAAAAACCAATTTTGTCGAAATCTGGTTTTGCGTAAAAATTATCCTTTTTCCGTCATTTTTTTTTTTTTTGTTTTTCTTGATTTTTTTTTGAAAACTGTTTGAAAATGTTTACTTTTGACCTCTATAATGTTCCAAGAATATTCACTTTTCCATCGGAAACAACCACCATAGTTTGAAATTGGAGCATTATTTCAACTAGTTATGCTGTACACAGACACACACAAAAAAAAACATACATCATTGTAAAATCAATACATTCATCACTTCGTTCAGAATCTAAATTAAGTTTCAAACTTACTTTTTATAATTATGTAGTAATTATATTATTTAGAAAAAATGGAGATTGATGCATTTCGCGATTGTTTTTCATTAAAAGGAAGATTGAAGAATGAAATAAAAATATTTTTGCGTGTCGTTAAAATAACATACAACTCTTTCATAAAGTCAATTCGTAATATACCTAACGTAGACTTCTTCTAGTATAAGATATTGGTGATGATTGAAATTATCTAATTTTCAATGAGTTTAAGTATGGGTTTAGATTAAAAAAAAAAGTATATATATATTTTTAATTTTTGAAATTTTTGAGTGGAATACGAAATTGAATTTAAAAAGAACATTTGCTTGTCTGACTATTTTATTTTAATTACTCTTATCCAAAATATAAAATGCACTTTTGAAATTTCTTAATGTCCAAATTAAGTTTATGCTATTTCAAAACTTTGAAGTGTTGTAATTGCGATGTATCCAACTACTATATACGAGTAGCAAGAGTACTTTATTCATTTTAACCTTAACATATTATTTTTTACCTATCTACACCCTCACGTTATATTAGACGGTTTAAACTCATCACCTCTAGGTAAGTATATCCTATATTGCTTTGGTTATATTAAATAATATACATACATACTCGTATATATACGTAGAATACGGAAAGTTGTGGGATATGTGCGTGTATAAAATAAATATTATAATTAATAGTTATGTACGCGCGCGTAAAGGCTTCCGTCCCAATCCGTCGGCGGGATATAGGGTCTCTTCTCAAAAGCCCAAAACATCAAACGAATAACATGTATATCATATAAAAGCCAATTATAATATGCATAATATAATACATGTATGATGTGATGGGATATACGTGTGTTGTGCGCGTCGATCCGGTGATGGCGGTGGTGCAATTTATGATTACGATATGTTTTATTATACAATATTGCACATACTACATCTATCATGTGTACACATAAATAATAGTATATTTATATATATTGACATAAAGAAAACGATAACCCCGAGGGGATGGGAAGGATTGCCCGGATTCAATAAACGTTTCGATAAAAAAAAATATATACATATATATTATATTATTTATATAGAGTGATTCAAAATGTATGTTACAACCATTTTATCATATATATATATATACAATATATTCATAATAAATAAAAATATTTTGTACTAAAGCTTTTTTTTTTATTCAGAAATATTTAAAATGATAAATAATTTTATATACATTTTTTTACAATATTTTAGGAGGGTTTTGGGGATAATCTTAAGAAATCAAATGGAAACTTATAGTTTTTGCAACCTCAACGTGAATAATTTTTTCGAAATATTTCGATTTATAAAAATTAAAATTTGGACCAGTAGTTTATGACTTTATGATATATAAAGTATTTAAAGTTAGTTAAACGGAGTTGCGTGATAAGGAAATACCTCGCAAGACATTAGCCTACTACTCCACTCGCCAAAACTTTGAATTTCTTAAGTTGATCCTCAAACCCCAAATATTGGTAAAATTACTAATCAATTTATGTAAAAATTGTTGTCTATTGTGAATAGTTAATTGTATAATGTATATAATATTATGATAAAATGTTTCTAACATAAATGTTGAATCACTCTGTATATATATTAATTTAAAAAAATACGATTTGTTTGCTTTGGCACTCTTATTGCAGTGGTGACGATAGCCCCTATCGTATATAATCACTCCCACGCATCATGCTTCTTTTTTTCGTCTAGCGCAAATTGAAAACACTGTAAAGCTCTTGCAACCTATATGCGAGACCTATGTATAATAATATAATAATTTACGCACGCATGACCTGTGGCGGCGTGGTGCATGCAGCTTTTAATATATTTAATATTAGTCCGCTATACTTCACTATGCTATTAACGCATCTATAACTATTGGGTGGTGTATGTATTCCCAGGTCATTAAACCATAGAGTAAAACAAATGTGTACAATAAAAATTTTAGGGTCACAACAATAACATCAACGGTCAATGTTTACATAATTTCGGGTCATTCCAAAATATTATGATATACTATACATATTACATATAAAATAAAACCTATATCGATATGCTGTTGTATAATGTTTATAAGCATGTATGTTTAATAACGTTAGTGAAAGTCTTGGTTTTTTCTAATTCTGTATACACTATTTAATAATAAATAATCATACATATGATATTCTTTAACTTATACAGAAATATAAAAACCGACTTTTGTTTAATAATATGTATTGTTATTGGTTTTTTTTTTTTAATATAAATAATAAATATACATTATCAAAAACCATGCAGTCAGCAAATTATAATACCACTGAATGTAATAAAGTATTTGAATAATATTTCAACATGTAATTATGAACATACAAAACAAAACTTCGTGTATTATAAGTCACCTTAAATTAAAAAACATGTTGCTAAAATCAAAATTTAATAAACAAATGTATTATTTTGTATATTTTGTGGCGTACTCACGACAGTTTTTATTAAATTATTATTAAGTTTGCCGTTTGCAGTAGAATCTTATTTTAAAAGTATTAGGGAACAAATATTTTAGAATTTGAATTGGGACGGACTATTTGTTTTGAGGATTGCTTTTTGTATATAAAAACGTTTGTGCTTACGACTTATGTTCATAAATATAGGTATGTGTTTATACCGAGGATTATTTATACATCAATAAAGCTCTCGCAGATAGCAAACGCTCTGTCGAACCCTTCAAATTTGCTTGCATCGTATTATTCAGCGCAATAACTTCCAATACACACAGTCTCAAAATCGGCGTTGACACCTCGCCCTTCTGTAATATTGACATCGATATTAATACATTTTGATTTATTATAGCTTACCGGATAGAGGCCACCACATTTTCCCACGAGCAGCCTTACACAGAAAAACGGGAAAATGCGGTGCTCCTCAAGTCTCAACTTATATACATATAATAATAATAATAATTTATTTATTGCTAGTAGAAGAAATGTGTACAAAGTATAATGGGTGAATATATGAAGTTACTTGCTTTGCTCTACACTGAGGTAAACCTCTTATCGTAGAGCAAGAATACTTATCTAGATTGTTATTTTAAATATAAAGAAATAATATGTAATAAATAAACTAAAAGTTAAATTAAAAATAAAGAATAAAATTTAAAAAGCAAAAAATTCACAAAATTGGATATTGATATAGAAGGAATACAATAAGAACTTAAAAGTATAGTAACAATCATAATTATATAAAATATCATTTAGTAATTGAATATTTAGGGTTTTTAATAAGTAAGCTATTTAATAAATGTCTTTCAGTATAACTTTTCATAAATAATAGTTTTGAATAATAAAATAATTTCTATAGACTATCATAAAACCAATTTTTTAGTTTGTATTTAAATTGCAAATAATTTGAACACTCTCTTATTTCTTCTGGGATGATCTCTAATGTCCTTAGACCAACTTGATTAAATATATTAGATGCTTTTATGGTGTTAGTAAAAGGAATTTCAAGATGTTTCTTTCTAAGATTATGATATTGTTTTTGATTTTAAATGCTTTAGTTTTGTAAATATAACACATCGCTTGCTTTTTTATAGTTTTTCAATGTCCAGTACTCGTAATAGTTTGAGTAACTCTTTTGAAGGGAAAGTTTTTGGTTTACTTAAGATAATTTTTATCATATTTTTTTGTGTTACCGATAAATTATATTTTAATGTAGTGCTGCAACCTCCCCAAGCGATTATTCCGTATTGTAATAAAGATTGAATCATTGTGAAGTAAGTTATTCTTAAGTAGTTTTTATTTAGCATTTTTTTAACTGTTAGGAAAAAGTATGAAAGTTGTCTCAATTTATTTATTAGATTTTCTATGTGAATGTTCCATTTTAAATTTTGTTCAATTATTATTCCTAGGTATTTAATGGATATGTGTTTAGTTAATTTTGGGCAGGAACATGGCTTAGTGTTGCAATCAGTTCTATGAATGGTCAATTCTGTTTTATTTGGTGCAGTTCTAGAATTATTAGTAAATGCAATACATTTTGATTTATCAAAATTAATCTTAAGGTCATTATTAGAAAACCAGTTTTTGAGTACTGAAATGTCTGATTCACTTTTTTGCCAAGTTGATTCCCAATTAGTACTGGATACATTAATTGCTGTGTCATCAGCATACGAATAAATATTTCCGTTTAACGGCAGTCTATCTAATGCAGATACGTACCTAATATATAGAATTGGAGATAATATCGTGCCTTGTGGAACTCCTCTATAGATTATACCTATTTCACTTATATTTCACTTAGGGTATTACCTATTTTAACCCGTTGTGTCCTATCTTCTAAATATGATTTAAAAATTGAGTATGCTAACCCAGTAATATCAAACGACTTTATACAATTTAGCAGTATTGTGTGAGGTATGCTATCAAAAGCTTTATTAAGATCTAAAAATATACCGATAGTTTTGTTATGGTTATCTAAATTATCATATATATCTTTTGTTAGGTTCGCTAGAGCATCTTCTGTACCTAACTCTTATCTAAAACCATATTGCGAGTTGGGTAATAAATTGTTTTCTTCTAAATAATTTATGAGCCTAGTTTTGATTGCCTTTTTAAATATTTTGGATTATACGTTTAATAAACTAATTGGTCTATAATTTTTTAAGTCGATTTTTGACCCTTTACCTTTATAAATGGGCGATATTAATGCATTTTTGAAGGAATTTGGGATAATCCCTTCTTTTAAAATTTGGTTAAAATTTTTTTTCTTATATGAAAGATAAAAATTCTTTTAGATTTTTAATAACATTAATTGAGATTCCGTCTAAACCTGGAGCTGAATGTTAGTTATTATCTTGCTTAATTCAGTTTTAGTAATCTTTCTTAGGTATAATGAACATGATGGGTTATTGGTATTATATTCGTTTTTCTTATTAGGCCTATTATCGTCGTGATCGCCCATAGTTAAAAAGTTATTATTCAATTTATTCATAATTATGGATGCATTTGATTTGGAATCGTAGATTATATTATTTGTTTTTAAATTTATTTCTGGTGGATTTGACATATTTTGGTTTGTTGCTTATTTAATGATAGAACAGATTTTTTTTCGGATTATTTCTGCTATTTTTTACTTTTTCTTAAAAATAAACACATTAAGCTTGAGCAATGATTTCAGTTAATTTATTTCTATATTGTTTGTATTTATTTTTTAGATAAGTATTAAATGGTTCTTCTTTAGTTTGTTTATGCAGCTTATCCATTTTTTTAATTGAATTAATTATACTTGATTGAATCCATGCGGATTGTTTCTTTTTATTGATTTATTTGTTTTTGTTATTGTAGACTGTTTTATTAAATTTTGTAGGGAAGCCGTTAATAAATTAATGTTTAAATTAGAATTGTTTTTATCTGTTATATTGTGGTTCCAGTTTATATCTTTGACTAATTTATTCAATTTAATATAATTAATAGTATTATAGCAATTAATTTCCTTATTTGTGTTATTAATGTATGTGTGTGAATTCGTTTCTATAATTTGTGTAATTACGGGATAATGGTCAGTTATAAGTGAATCGATAAAAGATACATGAATAAGAGATAAGTAAATTATTGATAATATTTGAGAAGACGTGGTCTAGGCAGGTATTAGCGTCGGGACGTGTAGCAATATTAACGTGTGATGTAAAGTTTAAGCTATTAAGTATATCTATATGGTTTGTTGTATTTTGCGTGGTATCTAGTAGATTAATGTTTAAATTCCATAAAATAAGAATTTTTGAATTTTTGTGATTATTGATTATATTGGTAATTACAATATTAAATTGCGTCAAGAATGTATTAATATCACCATTCGGAGATCTGTAAATTGTTAGTATTCCATAATTATGACCATTATATTTTATTGTTGTAAATAATCAATTAGTGTCCTGAATTATTAACTCAGTCGTATTATGAATAATATCATTTTTAATAAAAATAACTACTCCATCTGATCTACGTAAGTTATTCTTTGTATGTTTTATGTTGAATCCTTTACAAAAAGAAAAATATTTAGGGTTGAAGTCTTTACCTATCCATGCTTCCGAAGCGACTATAATATGACATTTATCATTTAGAGATGCATTTATAAATATATTCTAAATCATTTATGTGTTTGGTTAAACTTCTAATATTTGTGTGTAGTATATTGAAATTATTATTATGTTTTGATAAGCTTTCATTTATTTCATTAATACAATGTAAACTGGTATTATCAGAGTCCAAAAGCTCACAAATATTATTAATCGAAGCCATATTTGCTTGAAAGACGTTTACTAAAGTGTAATGTACAATTGTGTATAATTATAATGTGAAAAACTTTGTTTATTATGATTGAGTTTTCTAAACAGTATATACCAGGGGTTGCGAACCTTTTTTGGGTCAAGTGCCAAATTTTTCAAATTAAGGTTTTAAAAAATTTTCACGTGCCCAGAGGAAATAACATTTTCTATGGATAAAAATAGGAATATTATAATTTTTTAAACATAATTTATAAATAGCATAATTTTTTATAATTTTAATTTTTCGCGTGCCATTGAAATTTTATCAATGTGTCACCTCTGGCACGCGATAGGTTCGCCACCCCTGGTATATACTGTCAACTTAAATTAACAGAATTAATGTTAGTATTAAGAATAAAAAAAATATATACATAGAATTTATTGAAATAATAGAAAGTGTTGAGCAGTGTGACTTACGCTTAATCGAAGTCTTGTTGGCTTTTATGCGCAGTGTTTTTGATTTTTCGTCTTTCTTCATGAGTATGTTACCGTTGTGCACCCATACGAATTGAAATTGTTTTCTTTACCATACGTTCTTGCTTTTCCAAATAATGATCGTCTGTCTTTTGTTAGTCGTTCATTGATAAATATTTTGTTATTATCTAGCCAAGCACTTATGCACATATGTTATTTGCAGATATTTTGGAAATTTTACTATTGCGGATAAGATTTTTTTTCATTTCTATTGTTTCCAGTTTTGCTACGATTATACTTTTTGAATTTTTATTAAAATATTGTCTATTTGCCTCTAAAACGTTGATTTTTGAGTTAGTTTTTAAGCCAATTTCTTTAATGATTTCTGAGCAATTTTCATTGGGAGTATGGGGTATACCGGCTACATCAATGCTTTTAATGAGGTTTAATTGTTCTAAGACATCAATTTTAAATTTGATAGTCGAAACTTCGTTAAGTAATAATTATTTTCATTTTCGATTTTTGAATGTTCTACTTTACTGATTAACGAATCGACTTTACTATTAAAATTATCAAATTGCTTACCCTTAAATTCGACTGATTGTATAAGCTCATCAATTTTCGTTTCAACCTTTACAGATGTTTGAAAATTATTTATACTAGAATTTGTTTTTTTGTGATCACTGCAATTGTATTTTCCTTTATTCAATTTCGACATTTTTTTAAAATTACTTTCAGAGATACCCGCACAGAAGAAATGTATAGCTTTTTCGCATATGTTACATTCTAGTGTATATTTTTTGTGTATTAGTTTCTCGAGATATTTGGCACACTCTGTGCGCATATCAATATTTATAGAAGCAATAATAATGATGACTTGTGAAAAAAAAGATAAGAGAGTCGATGTATAAACGACTATACCGGACAAAGTCTGGATAAGTACTGAATATTATATTATATAATATTACATATAATATTATTTTAGCACCAAGCTAATCATATTTTTATAAAAGTATCACGTTGTTATCAGTCTTTTCAATTAATCTTCAACGATTTATCATATTTCGTTACAGAGCTACCGCTATTATATTGGACTGGATTGCCACAAACGGCGGCCGTGGCAATAACGGTCATCGATTTTGGGTCGTGGATGAGCCTAAGGACGACGGATACACCGCCTTACATTTGGCTGCTCTTAACAATCATCACCGTGTGGCGTCGTTGCTGCTGATTCGTGGCCGGGCCGACCCGAATAAACGAAATGTCAATAAGCAAACGGCTCTTCACTTAGCCGTGGAACGTCAGCACGCAGATATCGTCAAGGTATGGTCACATACTACAATGAATTATCTATATACTCGTTTTACTTGCTATTACCATACTTATATGCATGTTTTGGTTATATTATCTTTCCGTAGCTGCTTGTTCACCATGGTGCTGATCCAAACATACCCGACAAGGATGGCGACACTCCCATGCATGAGGCTTTGCGCCATCACACGTTACTGCAACTTAAAGCAGTCGGTGCACCACCCCCGCCTGGGGTGGGCTATGGAAACAGTCGTAGGGACCCCAACACTAAATTCCGTACAGACGGCGGCGGTGGCACGTTGTTACGCAACTTCCTTGCCGGTAACAGAGTCGTACGTGAATTCCGGGAATTAACAGACGACATCCAACAGCCGTATACCGTCAGCGTAACTACTACTACTAGTCCATGCCCCGTTGAAAGCGCGAGGACACTTTGGGCGGCCAAGGGTCCCGCGTACATAGAAATGTTCGCTTCACCAATATCCGCGGTTCAGAGATTGATGGCCGAGCTACTTGGAGCAGCCGATGAGTTTAGACGATTACGCATAAGTACCAATGGTGACGTAGATTCTGATGATGACAATACAGACAACGATGTTACCCAGGTAAGGACTATATTTATACATACAATTTACCTATGTCAAAACAAGCTAAATATTTAATTTTTTGTATATATATATAATATAGCCTGTTCTGAACAACAGACCACAACCGATTAAGAATAATAAATCGAAAAAAGTGATCAACCATCGTCGGATTAAGAAATCTCCATTGCGTACTACTGTACGGCAGCAAACCGTTGACGATCAAACTGGTCCTCGTTTAGCTGGAGAGGCACGTGCTGCTGCCTTAGAAGCCGCTATGGCTATTTCCGGTTCCAGAAGTCGAGATCTTGGAGAACGACCTACACGTTCTGATCAACAAGTAGCTGGAGAGGGAAGCTCTGGTATTCAGACTGCAGTTTCTGGACCCGGTAGCCGAAATATTTTCGGACGGCCCACGCGTGGCCCAGTGTCTCGGTCTGCACCAGCTTCACCAATCAATGGAAACGTGATTCCTCCACCGCCAAATGCTACAGTAGTTGTTTGCGTTCTCGCTGGAACAGGACGCGCTGATTTGTGGGTGCGTAACAACCGAGGACAAACGCCTTTGGATCTTTGTTCGGCCGATCAGCCTTTGCGCCAAGCTTTGGTCAAGTGCTGTGTTGCTGCCGCTCATGCTCGAGTCGCTCAAGAAACTAACGTCACCACTGCCACTGTGGGGGAAGCCCATAGTTCCAGGGAACCAACTCTCACTGAAGAGTGTCCTCAGAAATCCCAATTAACGCTTAACAACATGCCGCCCGACTACTCGATTAAAGCGCCGTATCGCGATGCATATGCTCCAATGATGTCAAAAGAGACAGATACAAAAGATTGCACCAAGACATTCGCAACTCGAAGTGACGCAGAATTCCTCCAAATATCGTCATCAGTGGCAAATCAGTTTATGCGTATCGGCCTTCCACCTCCGTTACCTAGTATGATGATGTTAGACGATCGTAACCCAGCGGTGCTTTTGGATGATGTGCCCTCTACTTCCAGAGCTGCTATGTCCCAAGGTGGCATTACTGGAGAAAGTGTGGATAACAACTTAACGAGAGAGACGGTCAATCAAGTTGATGACCCGGAACTAGATTTTATGGACGATGACAGTATTTTAAGCATCACTAATGATAATGGAAGTATAGTGATTGAGAGTTATAATAACAGGTAATGTATCAATGTTAAAAATGTATAATTTTTCTAAAACATGTTTGGCTTAATTCTTCATTTATACCTTAAACTATTGCTTCAGTAATACCATGATATAAAATGTAGTTAACAAATAATAAATTCAAAAAATATAAATTAATAAATAAAAAATGTAATTTTGAAGATTTAAAATTTTTAAATCCTAAAATATATTTTTATCATAATATTATAATACATTATAATATCATTACTAGTATATTTATTATGTTGGTTAATCTCCGTCCTATTTTTGCCTATTACAGCAGGGCACCTGCGGCACATGATCAGTTGGATATAGCCGCCGGTGGAAGCAACGGAAGCAACAATAGCAAACCTTCTACTTCGTGTGATCTGTCAGTTATAAATAATACCATGTCTCGATCTCAAGGCAAACGGACTAACGAGCTAGAACAGAAACAGATAGACATTGCGAATGCACAAGTACAGGAAGAACGGCAAAACCCTCCTATGGATGTGGCAGCGGCAAACCCTCAAAATGTTCAGGATCCAGGACTAGTCGAAAAACTTATGCAGCAGCTGAATGATCTCAAGGAAATGGTACGAGTATAAGATGATTAGTATAATAATATAATTAATAACTTTACTATAGTCATGATTTACATAGATGTTTTTCTTATCATACATTTTTTTTTTAAGAATATGTGCCCCGTGTGCCTGGACCGATTAAAGAATATGGTGTTTATGTGTGGACATGGAACCTGTCAACTGTGTGGTGATCGTATGGCCCCTGGCCAACCATGTCCTATTTGCCGTAAACCAGTTGCACACAAGATATTATTATACTAGACTCAAACAACAGAATCATCAATAATGATATGAATTATGGTCTTCTAGACATAATACCATTTATTTTAAATTCATATTATACTTTCACTAGATAAGATAAGATTTTGGAGATATCATTTCTAGTGTGACCTATCAATTCATAATTGATTATTGAATTATTATTTATTTTTTATTTTTTTTTTATATAGAATTTATCTCTCATCATTAGATCATTTTTTACTTTTTACTTAAACTTTTAACTTAATATGCACTTTGATTTATCCAAGTAATCCAAAGACATTTTAAACATATTCAATAATAGTAGTATTTTTATTATATAACAAATGCACTTGTTTTTTTTTTAGTGATTTTTTTTTTTACTTAGTTTTATAGATTATAGTATTATAGATTAAATATACTCTACTCAATAGCAATGATTAATTGATTTTATATTGTTTTAGAGTTATTATTAAGTCCAAAAGTTTAATTATTTTTATTTTTATCAAACTATATATTATTTATTGTTTGTCCAATGTTTATTTTTAATTTACAATTATACTATTTTATAACACATGGTTGTATGGTCGATCAATTAAATTTATGACATCATTAACATTTAATCATATTAGTTTTAATTATCTAGTGTTGGTTAAATTTAAGAGGACGTCGTACCCACATGTGTTGTTTTTGTCATACACACGTATGACATAGCAAATTTTTGTTCACCAGATTCAAAAGTATGCTGTTAGCTTTGATATTAGAGTGAATTTACCTGTTATATAACTTAAAGGTAAAATTATTATCTTATGATCATTTTAAAATATAGAGTTTCACAAAGGTCATAACTTACTTAAGAATAATAATATCAATAAAATGCTATGTGGGGCCATAAGTAATAATCTTACGTTTAAATTATATAATAGGTCAATTCACTCTAATATCTAAACTAACAGCATACTTTTGAATCTGGTGAACGAAAATTTGCTATGTTATACGTTTGTAAGACGGAGACAACACATGCGGGTACGACGCCCTCTTAATAAGTATTACTTTTTATATTAATTTGCAATGATTATTTGAAGTCAACCATTATGGTATACACAATATTATTATTAGTTCATAATTATTTAATTTTAGTTATGTATTCCTGGTTTAGTTTACTAGCATTTATTATGTTAATTTCTGGAAGTTAATAGTAACCAATGGAAATCGTTATAAATTATTATTACTATTTTTAGTAAACAATTTATATTTTCTTTTATGATAGGTTTTATTTGCTATTATTTACTATTATTATTATTATTACTATTATTCATTATTATATACCACTACTACTCATTTAAACTATAATACATTTATTATAATATAATCTTTAGTAGTTGAGTCATGACTCATAATTATTAAAATCAGTAATAGTTTATTATGATAGATTTATAATATTAATCTTAAAAGCTTAATAATATTTATTAATATTAGTAATCGTTTATTATGATACATAATAAACTGTAGTAAGTAGTATAGAGGTGTGTTATACCAGTAGTATAATTTTGGTATGCACCACCAAAAGTAGAAACGTCAGTTAAAGCCATAATTATTGATTTAAAATTTATATTATATAATTAAATAGAATTTAATTCATTTTTATTACAATAGTAGTTTATAGTACAATAATCAACATCAATGTATCATTTTTTTTTTTTTTTTTTTTTTAATTAAAAGTACAGAAAATTAACTGTAGTCTAAAAATGTTTAGTTTTTAGACCAGTTTATTATTAATCATTATATATTTACACTTAACATTATATTATTATATTCAGTTTTAGTAATCTTTTACATAATTGTTTTCAATATTTTTTGTTAATATTTCAAGTTTAGTCTATTATAATTATACTCAAGCATTTATAGTTTTCAATATTCTTATTCAACATTTTATAATCAACATTATACATTAATCTTAAAATATATGACTTTAATCACTTAACTGCTGGTTATTTTTCAAACCATACATTCTTCCTTCTTATTAGTTACCTGTGTATCACCTTAGAACTTTTATAATCATTATCAATGTCACTTTTTTTGATTCAAATTCATTCAATGATTATTAAATTGTTTCTACATGGCACTTCAATATCTCAATATTAAAAATAAATTGTTTTAGTTTTCAGACTTAAAATTCTAAAAAGCCCACTATTTCCGCTTTACTTAATAAATTTATCCACGCTACTGTTCTCTGAGAAATTATAAATTCAAATTTTTTTTGTGCTGGTAATTGATTAAATTCGTCTTTTTGTAACGTCTCAACTACGTATAGGGTACAAAGTGTGAATTTTTGAACCAGTCTTGCTGACAGTGGTACCTTTCCAAACCTGGAATTTTCAAAATAGCTACCTAAATCGATTTCTTCAATTTGCCGTAAAATATTTATTAGATTGGTTTCATTTATTTCGGAACTAAAATTTTCAGTTAGATATAATATGTTAGCTTTATCCACCTTAGCTATCTGGTTATTCGTATTACGTTTTATGTAAAATTTGTTGTCCAATAATTACTTTTATTTATCGAAACATTGTTTAAGTTTACTTACAATAGAAATGTCCTATCCTATTATTTATATAACTATGCTTTTACACTTATGTTTTCCTACTTACC
>VUJU01000779.1:38239-82157 GCA_009835225.1 Aphis craccivora | reverse complement strand
CTTTGCTATAGAACGCCAAGTAAATGTAAATAAGTGGGTAGGTACATAGATGACAGATAGTATGTATAAACTGTATGTTGAATGTTGATACCCAAGTCTTAGTTACTGGTTCATTTTAATTTGTTGATCTAACTATTCTAACTGATCGAAGTATTGCTTTAATTTAATTTAATTGTAATCTATTAGTTCAGGATAACAAATAACAATTTATAATTATTATAATTATCAGAATAAGTATATAACATAAAAAAAATATATAAAATATTTAGGTATAGAACCTATCTATACTAATTAAAATATTTAGTTTCTAAATAATTTTAGTAACTACCTAATTAGTAATAACTATTATTTAATATATTCTTACAATAGTATTGACTCGATTGTTTTCATTAATATTAATCAATGGTACCTAGTTCTAATAACTTAATAAGCCTTTATATTCGCCTATGTATAGTACATACATTCAAAAAATTTAACACCAGGACACCTAATTAAGACAACCTAACCATGGGCGTAGGTAAGGTTTTGGGTGTTCAAACACCCCCCGAAATTAAATATAAAACAATTTTAAAATAAATATTGTGAATTAAATTTAATGCATATCTAGAACAAAACCCTCTCTGAAAATATTTCCTACCTATGTCCATGAACCTAACTATCTAAGGTCTTGACATAATATCAATTTTACAGTTATTTACGTGTAGTCCGATTATGATTCTGATATAGAATACAAAGATCGTTAATTAGAAATAACATCATAGCTGTATTATTTGAATAATCTAATTTATTTTAAATTCTCAGTGCCTAAAGTTAATGAATATTAGCGCTAAGTGTTTAATATTATCTAAATATTTTAATTCGCAAATTATTAGGTAACTACTATTATATGCCATACGTAGAAGCTCGTATCTTACACTGTATCGCAGTTACGGTGTAATGGTGTACAATATTTTTATTCGAATTCAAAGTACCTAATTAACCTTTGATCTTGAGTTTATTTAATAGCAAATTACATTATTTTAGTAGTATTGATTAAAAATTCATTACGTAACCTGTACTACTGTCTACTACATTTAGTAGGAATATTTTTGGTATATGTAAATGTATGATATTATATAGGTAAATATCGCAAATAAAAAAATCGTAATAAAATATTGAAAAATTATTGAAAAATCGTAAGTATACAGAAAATATACCTACAACCATAATGTTACAACTTATGTTATTAATCACATTATTTATATATAGGTACGAAGAACCTAATATTATTTAAACCAGGATTTTTCGTATATTTTTTAGATTCTAAACGGAGTGATGAATGTATTGATTTTACAATGATGTGTGTTTTTATATAATATACGAGTATATATTTTTATTTTTGTGTCTGTCACCACGGTTTGGAGCAGTAAAACTAGTAAAAGTGCTTCGATTTTTAAACTCAGCCTCGTTTCTGATAGGAAAGTGAATCTAGTTGGTACTTTGGGGGGTCAAAGTAAAAAATTTCCAATAATTTTCCAAAGCGTCAGGAAAAACCCTAAAAAAGTAACAGAAAAACAGGAATTTTTACGCAAAACCAGGTTTAGAATCGATTTTTTTATTTGGCTGTAATACAAAAAATTTTAAAAAATTTTGACTTTTTTTAGTTATTTATAGACCACTGTAATTTTCAATTTTTCTGAAAATTGTTTTTTTAAGTGTCAATAAAATTTTTTTGGCCCAATCAAAATACTTGAAAATTTAATACAAAGTTTTCTCATAAGTTCTTCTTATAGTGATTAAAAAATTATAAGAATACATAGGCACAATTTTTTTTTATTAGCATTTGAAGTTCAAAAATTGACAAAAATTCGTCAAAACCATAAATATTTGCAAATTATTTTGTAGGTATAATTCATAAAAATGTTTGTATAAGTAGCTAAAAGTTTAAAATTCAATACGAGATTTTCCATAAGTTTAGCTTATAATAATTCTAAAAGAAATTAAATTTTGGTGTATTCAGGCCATTAAAATATAAACCACATTTTCACCAACCATTCGAAGTTATATTCTAGGGTGACAAACCATTTCCGTTCAGAATCGTTTTTTGTATAGGTACAATGATACCTATCATTGGATTCAAATTTAACCCTCCTATAATATATAATAGTGATCCACACGGCACCTAATGTACAGCAAAGCGGTATCCACTTACCCGCTTTTTTTTTTTTATCGATATTTATAAAAAAAAAACTAAACCAATCTAAATAACTGATGAAATTTTCAAGTATCTGTAACTTTAACTTTTTGAATAATCACAAATACTTTAAATCGTTTATAAATCGTTGCCTATTGTTATTTGTTACGCGATTACGTGAAAATATGAAATTCAAACGCTCATAACATTTTTTCTATAATGACGCTTCGAGTTTTTTCTAAAGCTATTTGAAGGAAAATTCATGGAATATCCTAGACTGACAAATCATCTTCGTTCAGAATCGTTTTTCGTATACAATGATAATTATCATTGGATTCAAATTTAACCCTCCTATATAATATATAATAGACAATAGTGATCCACACGGCACCTAATGTACAGCAGAGCGGTATCCACTTACCTACCTATTTTTTTGTTGTTGTTTTTATCTGATTTTTTTTCAAAACTACTGTTGGAAAATTCTTACTTTTGAAAAAAAAAATACATCATTGTAAAATCAATACATTCATGTAAAATATACTAATTATTATGATTTTATAGGGAATATAAATCATAATATATTACTAATTTTTTAAGTAGAATAACACTATAAAAAAACTTGTAATAAAATACGCGATTTACTTTAAAAAATACTAATTTTTGATAAATAATGTTTACTTTTTTCAATTTAAAATTTTTTTTTGCACATTTCTGGTTTATTTGCGTGTAATATTGAGTGATACTTGATAGGACAATTAAATAGCTTTAAAATAAAAAAAAAAATACGTTAAAATTTTGTAAAGTTTTGAAGAAAAATATGTGTTATGTTTGGTTATTTTGTTAAAAAATTGTAATCATAGGTTATAGGAATACATGTAGAACTTTTCGCAATAAATAATCCCAAATCTACAAAATTGGATAAGAAGATTAAAAAAAAAAAAAGAAAATTAACGAGATTAATTATTAAAACACGCTTTCAATTAGTAGTATAGGTATAATATGTTTTAAATATTATAGGACTTAAATATTAGCATATATCCAAAACAACTCGTGATTGAGTGATTCATTTCGTTATAATAGATTTCGTTATTGAAAATCAGTTCGGTATAATAGTTCAGCATTGTTTTTGTTTTTTCGATCGAATTGAATATAAATAATATATCTCTAAGCATCAAAACCTACCCTCGCAGCGTACCTATGTATATATTATACACCTATTATATATTATTATATTTTATATTCACCTATGTAGTATGATTCACCGATTGGCATTTGGCAATAATAAGGGCGTAGAGTTGTATTAATAGTATATCTACGCGCACACGACGATTTATCATTACAACAACTGTATACACAAAGATAGGGAAATATCTACCCTATATTTATGCCTGCTATGCATATATGTGTGTGTGTGTTTAGTCATTAAGGGAGACGACATACTACGTAAACAGTATGTACATAAACGAAAAAAAAAAATTAAAACAATCTCTGAAAACAGTTCACGCCGAGGACTGAGGAGAGAGTAATATTATTTAGTTTTCGTCATGATGTATTGTGAGGTAGGTAGTTTACTAAAGTTTAAAATACACTATATGTATACATGCAATACATTTCCTTTAAAATATTATAATAGAGGTGCTATAGCTATATATATATATTATATATAAACTTATGATGTATATTATGCATACTTTATAGTTTATATACTATTAATATGTTACCGGAAGCGGTAATCTGCACGTTTCGTGGTGCGTATATAGAGCTCATTATTTCCTCATTCTGTCCCACATGCTGTGTATTGTATCGCCGAGGGTGGTTGCTTAGGCTGACTATGTGGTGTATACCTATATAGCTAGACACGTGTGTATTATATTACTTCAAACGAATGTCTTTTTCATAATTTTTTACAATGTATAAGCCACGGCGCAATAATCATAATAATAATTACTAAAATAATAATAATAACAATAATTATAACCAACGGAAAAGCGTCAGTTCGTGACTCAAGTGTGTGTGCGTGTGCACGATCGAGCTTTTCCAACGAGGGGTGAATATTGTAATGTTATATATATACCTAGTGTACGACGCTGTGATTGTAAACATTTTACAGTGGGTACTATATTGCAGGGATTCTCTTACAGTCTGTGACCTGTCGTGGCCTGAAATTTGTAAAAAAGTATGCCTGCCCACTATCAATATAAAATATTTGCATATTTCATAGAAATACAGAATATAATATTGTAAAATATAAAACTATAAACAGTAGGTATAGTCTTTGATTAATTTAAATGCGTTCAAATATCCGCGCCATGTGCTTACCACAGAACAAAAAAAACTAATAAATACTTTCCATTGATATATAACTAATGAGTAATAATAATTATAAAATGTATAACAGTGTTTTATTATTTTTGTCATTTAATATTTTAATAAATTAGAATATCGTATTATAATAGTATAGTTCCATTAGTTCCTTTTTATAATTAGGTAATTAATTGATTGTAGGTATACCTAATAATTTTATTACCGCATAATATGTTAGTACATACCTATGGGCTATGTGTATACCTATTATTCAATATAATTATAGTTTCATGTTGTTTACGAATGTTTCAAGAATTACAATTTTCTGTGTATGTATTTATGTATTGTTATCAGTGCCGGATCTAGTATATTTTTTACCCGGGGCAAAGTATAAAATTAGCGCCCTCCCCCTTTGTTATGCCCACAATTTGGCGCCCTCCGACCAAAACTTCTGGGGCTAGTGCCCCAGTTCGCCCCCCCCTAGATCCCCTAGATCGAATCAGTACAGGATTCCTAATAAAATTATTAGCTGTATTGTTGAAAACACATAGGCACCACTTCTTTATATTTAATATTTGAAATTAAAAATATTTAAAACTTCACAAGGTGGATTTTTAAACGAAAAATAACGATTTATCATAAAACATAGGTACCTATTTGCTTAATAATTACCTAACTAATCAACTAATTTTATTTTAATTTAATAATTAATATATTAGGTAGGTATATTTAATATTTTTTTTTCTGACTTTTTTTCCTAATATCGTAAATCGTTTCCTAAACAACAGATATAACGAAATAAAAATATAAAACACTATGATTTTTATTAGATAGGTACCTACCTAAATATTTTCTTTATTTTAATAAACCAAATCTATTATTTGTACAGATAATAGATATTACATAATAGGTACATACTATTTTATATTATAAAATACTTTATTAGAGGCTGTAAATTTTTTGGTATACACGTACAACGCAGGTACTTACCTACTGTTAAAGTGCTGAAGATAGAATTTATTGTAACTTGTAATTTGTATCATACAAATTGTATGTATGTTATGTACCTACTATGTAAGCTAAGTTCTATATCGAACCATGCTCACGGATTAATTATGCTTGATTAATCCGTGACCATGCCCAATCGTCTAAGCTGTTATCGCCAGCGCTCGGCTGTTATCAACAATACAATTTTATAACGATTACGGATATTTACGAATCGAGTCTCGACGGATTAGCCCTATAATATAATATTTTAAAAAATGTACTCATAATATTTTATTATCATTCTTATTTTTTAATTAATTTAATTTTCAATATTGTGATATAATAAGTTATAACATCGTTTTAAAATTTTATATAATATATATCTATCACAGTAATTATGTATATTTTGATATGATTTCGACTACCTAGTCGATCGAACATTTAATATTTAAACTACCTTCCTATTATCTTAGTACAATTATTTATTTTTTTTTTTGCGTTAATGGGAGTGATTATTTTCGCCAAATAAATAAACTGATATTCTTTGTATTAATAGTATTTTTAGTATACTCGTCTTTAGTTATATTTTAGATTGATTTGTTTACTGACTTTTTTGCTTTTAAATTAACAAAGTACAACAAATTACTACAATGTCTTTCACATTCTCAGCATTTACTTATATCGTGGCCATGATATCAGATGCATTTTTAATTTTTTTTTCGATATTCCACGTAAGTACTGTAATAATGTAGTATACTTAGAGATAAATAATTATTACCTAGTTATTTTACTAGGCAGGTACCTAGTTAACTATTACCTTTATTGTTTAAAGCTAAAATATATACTAGTAGTGTTTGAAATCTACTGATAACAAAGTGTATAGTAATTGATCTACAGATATAGTATTTAATTAGGAAAAAATTTGTAAATATGCATAGCAAAGTTAGGTATATGATATCAAGAAATTCATCAAATATATTTTGTGATTAAATAAAGATCTCTACTAGGTACTCCTCTTCTAGTTATTTATAATAATTTTTTCTCAGGTTATCCCCACTTACCTATTGCCATTCTTTTAAAAAAAAAGTCTCAATAAAAATTTAAAATATTTCAATTACTTATCTGTGTATTAGCTCCATTACTTGGATTAACAAAACTCAATATGTCTTATCCTATTGTGAATATTCTATGTTATATATGCTTTCTATTGGTCATTATTTATCATATAGAATAATCAGAATAAGTGTCCAATTCTGTGTTTACTTTTGTTGGTAGATAGATACTGTCGCGTGAGTTGAGGTAGTAATCTGTTTACCGGTAGTAGTGACAGATCAATGGAGTTCAAAGTGTTATGTTTGAACTCTGGACAGAGTAGTTATAGTTTCTTCTTTTACATTTATCTACAGTAAAAACCTCCATCTATTTTAACAGTTCTTGTTTTTGTCTTATTAAATATTAGTTTTGACCTGATTATAATATTAGTTATGTTTAAAGAATATAATATATAACATTCTATTCTATTATAGGTCATTTAATGAAATAAACACAAATTAATTAATTAAAATTATTTTTGTTTTAGATTATTGCATTTGATGAACTTAAAACTGATAGCAAAAATCCTATAGATCAATGTAACAGTCTAAATCCAGTGAGTATAAATTAAACTTAGGACCGTTCTTACAATGTTTGGTTAGTGCCTGATAACACTAACCGGAATAATTTATCATGAGTTAACCGATAGAATTCATCTGGTTAGTCTTAACTGACACTTAACCGGACATTATAAGAATGGCCCTAAGTATAAAATAAATAGGTAATAAAATATTTAATCATGTACCTACCTTAATTTTTAATTATATTGATTTATTTAAGTTTATATTCTGTTTTACAAAACATGAAGAATAATAGAAGTAAAAAAAATATGCTCTGTAATATTATCCTTGACATACATTAACAATTCAAAACTAATATGTATATTGTGTACAAACTCATGGCTATTAATAATTTATTGTTATTAATTTATTTTAAATAAATAAGTATATCACCATATTATTATGGTAACATGGATTTAGTATTAATACTTATAACTTATGTGATTGTATAGTTTTGAATATTTACGTTCCTTTTGTAAATTAAATTAGATAAATGTTTCTAAATAAATATTATCACAATGTAAAATTTTTTTTAAATATTGTTGAATGTAAAGAATGGTTACCTATTTTTCATTTTAATACATTTTCAGCTGACAATGATTACCTGTTTAATTCTTGTGTAATATGTATGATAAAAAAAAAAAAAACACTTATGCTATTATAGAAATTCAAAATTCTAATCTGAACGATTTTATTCTTAATTATAAGTACAATAATAATAATAAATAATTATGTTTCAGTTTTGTATTTTTATTATTTTTATTTTATTTTTTTTTTTATTTAGGTAGATTTTTCTTGTTTATTTTAGTTCCATAATCAATTGTTAACATAGATAACATTTTCTAGTATGTTTAGTCCTTGATTTTTCATCTCCTTCAAAAAATTGAGTTTATAAATGTTTTGTCCTTGATAAAAAATACTAAGAACAATTATTTTATATTATTGACATTTAAATATAAAATTGCTTATGAAAAACACCTATGAATGTAAATTAAATGTTAATGAAATAATAAACTTAAAAAAAAATTATTAATAAATATTAGTAATGATTTAAAAATTCGATAGAACCCAACATCCTATAATAAAAATACCTTGGACCAAATGTCCTTTGTCTAAAAACTAGGATGAAAATTGGTTCTGTTTGTGTATGTATCGCATATATCGTGCAATGCCGATCAATCACAGGGTGTTTGATGTCGCCTGGGAGTTTGACAGCTGTTGGTGGCTCAGTAGTAGAATTTGGGCACTCTTAACCTGAACTCTTATACTATTAGCTACTAGCTTTTAAGTTAATCATAACTTGTCCATCCTAATAGATATGCAATATGTAGTGTACACTTTTTATTGTTAGTTTTTTCCATAATTTTTACTATACTTAATAATTAATATAATATAATATTGTTAAAAAAGTTTAAAAATATTTACTTTTTAATTATAGTTAGTGATTCCTGAGTATATGCTACACTTCTTCTTCAATCTTTTATTTCTGTTTGGAGGCCAGTTTATTTCATTAGCTATTAATATACCATTAATGGCTTATCATATAAAAAAGTAATAATATTTTTAAAAAAGTATTATAAATATACTATATTTTAACTGTTGTGTTGTTTTATTAAAATTACTAATTTTTTTTTCTTTTAATAGGTATCAAAACAGACCAGTTATGTCTGGTTTTGGTCTTTATGATCCTACAAGTATTATGAATGCTGACAAATTGTATAAATATCAACGTGAGGGATGGATAAAATTAGCATTTTATCTTTTTTCGTTTTTCTATTACTTATATGGGTAAATAATTGATTTGTTTGTTTATCAAAATAGATGTAGTAATATCAAAATGTATGAATTGATTTTTTCAGAATGATACGAGCATTGATAACAGTATAAACACTATAAACCAAAGTCGCTTTTACCAATGATTTTGTACATACTTGTTCATTTTTCATAGGTACAAATTTTTTATGTAAGTCTTCCTCAGTATATTTATATACTTTATAGAAAATTAACAAGATAATATAACTACATAATAGCACAATTTTTAATTTGTTTTTCTGCATTTAGTAACACAAAAATAAACTGGAAAAAAATGTATTATTTTATAAAAAATGTTTATATAATATGCATTGTAAAACATTTTATATTTACAATATTTAATTTTTTTTAATAGATATTGAAATAGTTATGTTACTGTGTATATTTTTGGTATGTAAGGAAAAATAAATAATAGTATTTATTTATTTTGTTGCCTTTCTACTTATATAATAGTAGTATTTTCCCTTGATATAATTTAATACCAGAGTAAGTCCACAGTATAATATATTAATATGATGATAACAAAATTATATTTCTCACAATAATAATAACAAATGTAGACTTAACATTAATTCTTACAACTAGTTAAAAATGGAAATTTTTACATTTATAATTTTTTTTTTATAAACACTACTTAATACTTATACTATTTTTAATGGCAGGCTTAATTTTTTTTTAGTGTTAACAACTTTATAAAGATAACAAATTAGTGCTGTAATAATAGTCATTACTCATAAGTTATATTTTATAAATGTATATTTGTATGAAAGGTAATAGTTTAAGTTAACTTATACAATTTCACTGAGTTTTGATATGTAGGTGTGTAGAATTTTAGAAATAATTTTCACCCATAGGTTGATAACCATAAATATTTCTCTTGAAGTAATTGTGGTATAACTGTTTTAATATTTTATTAGACGTCTAAATATATAAAAATAACTATTAGTAAGTAAGTAATCCTAACATTATTGATGTCATAAATTAATTTTGTTGTACAGTAAAATAATATAATATTCAACAGTAATAAATTATCAAAAATGTAAATTATGGAAATAATTAAAATTAGAGGAACTTTTTATTATCTGAATAGTAATAATAATATTTTACTTACAAATCTTACCTAATATCCCTGTGAATCCTATCTATACTTGTATATTGAAATACCTTTGTGCGTTTAATTTTAAATAAATTTTTTGATCAAAAATATCTTAGTTACTAGTCATTACTATTACTGATATTTTAAATACACGACATTGGTAATAACTTACTAATAAGTATTGTATTATTGTATTATAAGTTTTATTTAATTTACCTAATTGCTAATTAAACAATACATTTTATTATTTTATTATTTAAATTTTGTATTGTGTTATGTTAAATGGTGAATGTTATATTTAAGTCACATGAAAAAATAATAATAATCTATCTTTAATTTTGTCCAACTTTGGATTTCAATTATATTAACATGTATTCTTACTATAAAAATAAGCCCAGCTTAGTGATAATTAATGATAATGATAGTTGTTGGGATATTTCCTTTTGATGGGTCTGTAACCGGTTCACACCTTTTTTTTAAATGAATTTATATCGATTCTACACATATTAATATATGACTGATAACAACATTTTTCTTTAGACTTTATTTAGTAGATAATTGTTCTGGTTCAAAGCTCTGACGATAATATACATTTTGGTAACTGAGATCATATTATCTAAATCAATAAATGTTTCACTTAATATTTTACTGGTTCCTATTATAAATATTATAAGCCAGTGAAAGCTTAAACAAAAAAATTAAATCTCTTATGATATAATCCTTAATAGTAACATCTGCTTATATTCAAATATTCTAAATAAATATAACTATTAACTAAAAGATTACCTATTGGTAAATCGTCCATAAACGACTCAATAACAAATAAAATGTTAAAAAATCTTATTAACAAATATATGCTATTTCTAACATATATCTACAATACAATATTAAGATTATCTTATTTTCCGTTACTATGGAAATCTTATTAATATTGGTAAGAGGCAAGCCTAAAGCCCCAAACACATATTTACTTTGTACACTGTACAGGCAAATCAGTCTACTTCCTATATTAATTAGGAATACTTTAGCTTAAAAGAATTCATCTAATAATTTTGAAAAAGGATATCAACCCAAATATCTTATTAGGTTTTTCACATTCAACTATCTACCAATTTGATCACTTAATAGATTCCATTGAATCTGCACTTGAAAAAGCACTATACAGCCATATTATATTCCTCGACACAAGCATTTGACGTAGTTTGTCATGAGGGCTTGACTTACAATCTCAATATAATATTACCACTTACCAGCACCATACTTCCTAGTTCCTACTACTTAAATCATAAACTAAAAGACAGAACTTTTCATGTACGTCAAGAAAACGAAACTTTCGAATCTTAGGATATCGTCGATATCGACGCAGTTATTCAGCGACGTAACCCCTGATTTATATAACATTTACGTCCGATATATTCATTGATCTAAACACGATACTAGCAACCTAAGCCGACGGCACAGCTATTCTGTCTATTAACAGCAATCATATTACTGCCACTAGTATAAATCTACATACAAAACCACTCATCACTTCTAATGAATCTTGGTTAATTACCTATACGTTATTTAATTATTTGTTTAATTTTTTTCTGTTTCAACTTAAACTTGAATTTTTTAGTGTGTATTAAATAAAACACATTGTAAATAAGACAACTCCTGGTCCTCCATATGAATTTTAAACTCAGTGAGCTCGGCGAGGCGTAATAGTTTTTTCTGATACCTATTTATAAAAAGATAAAAATATATATACTAGACCGGATCCGCTGATTAAGTTTATAAATGCATGTATAGTATTATGATATTATTATAGCATAAAAACTGTCTGCTTACCATAACCATTGAACTACATTACCTATGATAATTGGAACGCTCACCACGCAGTGTTACCCGAGCGAGCATGTTAAAAAGAGATAGCGAATACTTTAGGTATTTCTATCCTTGTTTAACTTACTACTTACCGCGCAAATGTATAATTTTATTTTATATTCCTATGTGTCTAGTAAGTACTAATTGTACTTAATATTTATGCAGCTTAAATTATAATTATTGAATTACGTGATGTTTATATATAATATAAATATTTAATATACATACTTTGATTAATTAGCAATTAAATCTTGCCTACATTCAGAAATTAAACCGTCAGCTAATATGAAATATAATAAATAATAGTTAATATTACTATAAACTTTTAGGAAAAGGGAAATATTTTTTCAATCAAAGTTCAGATTAACTTATGTACAATGATATGATTCTCTAAAACTATAATGGAAAAAATATTTTTGATTTATTATATATTTGTGTTTAAATATTGATTAAGTTTAAAACTAGTTAGTTTTAATACCTTCATATTATATGTGTGTAATAATAATAGTTATTATAATAAATTTCTAACTTAACAGTTATTATAATACTTACATATTTATATATTATGTGCATAATAATACAGAGACCGAAGGGCAAAGGTGGCTTGAACATGTAAGATGGGCATAGCCCTGATCAAAATATATGATGGGTGGTCAGGTGGTCATTATTAATAATATTGAAATTGTTTAAAATAGTTATACTCAACTTAGGTATTATTAATTATCCTGAGATATTTTAATATTTTTTAATCTGTATTACGAGTAAATAATATATATATAATATATATATATATATATTAATAGTTAATATATTATAATATTAAAGTATAAGGGTATTCGCTTAGTATATGTGACCTACCAAACGTATGACCTATCGTATTTGTATGTATTTGTATTTGACCTACCGGATCGAAAATAATTTAAAAACAGTCAAATTAAAAATCATAAAATTAGGTTATTTTATTATTATAGTTTACGATTTACATTCAAAATTATTCAACAAATTATCAGTAAAAAAAAAAAAAAAAAATGGATAAACGATATGTTATAAAATTATTTTATTATAAATTATGTTTGGCAATACACTTTTTGTATATCACTTAAAAATTAAAAAAAAAAAATTGTATCTTGCTTGTTAATAGATCAGTACCATGCCTCAATTAAATGACGTGACAACATTTTTGTCGATGTTCCATGCATTTTTCGTAGGATTTTAGTTTTTAATATTCGGGTAGGTCACATATACTAAACTCAATTTTCTCTCGGTAGTTCACATATTAAACGAATACCAGTATAAGTACTAATAACTCAGACAAACTGATTTATTATTCAGTAAAATATCAAAGTTGAGCAGTAGGTACCTACTCGAACAATTAAATACGCTACAAAAGTTAACCATTTTAATTCTTTAACAAAATAAATACAATAAAGAATTAAAGAAACTGTAAAAAATTTAATTGATACGAACTTGCGAATAAGTTTAAACATTTTCCGGCTAGCATTGAAAAGTATATACGATACGGCGTATTATCAATTAAGACAGAGATAGAAATACCTATAATTTTATTTTTCATTTATTTTATTGTTTATAAAAGGAGAAATCAATAAAAAATTAATATAACATACATAATTATTTATTTATAATATAATATTAATATTGTGTTTTATTTAATTGATGATATTAGTTCCTGATAAGATTTATAGCAGTAAAGGAGCTACAGCAGATGTATTTAGTGTTTCTGGTCTTATTTTAGAATTAATTGTTATTGTTGTTAAGTACACATCATGTCCTATTCTAATGTGTTTATGTTACGTATGTTTTGTGGTACCTAGCTCGAAATTATTGACAATAGCTTTATTTATTAACCAATAGTTTATTAACAAATATATGTTGTTTTTCGATAACTACGTCCAATACTTTTAGTATTCTGTTATGGTCGATTAGAACTTATTTACATTGCTAATTTGTTTAGCCAGAGTTGTTTTAATTATCTAAAGTTATAAGATAATTAGTTAAATTATAATAAGTCATACTATTAACGTAACTGAGGTACCTATAATATTAAATAATATAAATTATATTATTTTTATTATTATTTTGTTATGTAATCTAAAGCGGACGTAACATAAAATATTTCAAAATATTATTTTTTATTTATTTTATTGTTTATAAAAGGAGAAAACAATATAAATAGCATTTATTCATAAAATACATAATTTAGTTTATTAAATATAGTTTTTTAATTAATTTAGTTTTTTTAGTTTTAGTGTGACGTCCTCTTATAATTGTGCAGTAGGTAGTATTTGTGCGTTCTATCCAAGTTTTTAAGGAGAGGGAAGTCACATAAATTGGTTTTGTTTATCACGTGAACACAAATAGGTAACACATTTTATCCTCGCAAACATAAATTACACATTTTATAATTCTTAGTTTTGCACGGTAATAGAAGATTCAATACACTAACACACGCGTGCACATACAACAATAACCCCGAAATAGAAAAAGTAGATGTAAATTTCAGTTTCAAATATTTCACACTACACTCCAACTGCTCAATAGTTCTATTTGTTGGTAGATACTTAAACAGTGTATACTGTATATCTGGATACACTGAATGAATACTGTATAGTAGGAAATAAAATAGATTAAATTAAAAAATAACTTAATAAACTGAATTTGGTAGGTATAATAAAATAATAAAAATAATAATTGTAGTTTATAAATCATAAAATCACTTTTAGATATTTCATAACAATTGCGAAAAACAATACCTAACAAAAATGAATAAAAACTTTTTTGTAATTAATAATTATCATATAATAGTTGCGCATATTTACCACTACGGTGCTCTGTTTTCGAGCTGATGCACTCGGATTAATTCGATTATTTTATTTAGATTAAATTGGTTGATGAGTTGCATATGATAGTACTTACCTACCATGATGCTTTTTCTTCGAGAATTAAAAACAGCCGCATCACGATATTTAAATTTAAAATATGAATGATACCTATTATGATGAAATTATTAGTACCTACTCGGGTAGTTTGGTTAACTTACACAATGGCTATTAAATAATATCGAACTAGGTAGAGAGCCTAGATAATATTATTATAGGTGTCGGTACCTCAGGAGCTCGAAATAATATTATTTTTTCCCTTCACTTTCATTAGCGTACCTATACAGTTTTAGTTTTTAATGTTTTTTTCGTATTCATTTTCAAAAATAACTCGATGGTGAATGGAGCATTTATATAATATTGTCAAAATCATAGCGACACTAACGACAGGTTAAATCAACGTCAACAACGCATATTGCATAGGCAGTGTCACCTCCAAACATACCTACACAGTACGCATCTATTTGTTGGGTTGAAAATGATTACGAAAAAGGTAGTTCAACGAAAATAAAATTAAAAATCCAAAAAGTAGACACTTAGATTAATGATATTCATCTTGTAATATAGGTTTTTTACTTTAGTTACTTACTGTTTTGTTACTTTAGATACTTCATGATCTATTTTGTAAATAATTTAAAAAAATAATTTATTTTGTTATTTAGATACCATGTAATTTATTGACAGAAGCGTTTCGGATTTCGAATACCTGCAGGCTAGTATCATTATTCATCATACAACAGCGTACCTACACTGTAGAGATGCATGAATTTAGCTATTAGTTTCAATTCAGCAACTTTTATGAATAAACTATATTCTTTAAAGTTCAAGATAAAATAATTTGTATAATATATCATAACACGCTCTAGTTAATTTGATGACAAAAACATTTAATCTATTGGAATAAGTATCTAGGTAAATAGGTACCTACCCGTTCGTATGTAATAAACATTATACGCGATCTAATTATTTTCTATACCTATTACCTATAGTAGAAATGGGAAAATGGGAAAATCTTCTGAAATTCCACACCAGCGTGACCCAATGATTTTAATAATTCGTTATTATACTTAGTAAGACATTATATTCAAGTTCTCTTAAGATTCTATTTGTACTACTCAACGTACAAATTGCTGTTATCAAATAAGATCACCCTAGGTTTGGTAAATTCTTTAGCGGATGATTTTTCTTAAAATTTTTACGTACCTATCAGAATCAAAATTTCAAAATGAATTAAAATTTTAGTAATTTACATTAATCTATCAATATTAAAAATTAAAAATATATAAAAATATTCCAAGTATCATAGTAAATACTAAATCTAATGCTGAATGTACTTTATATTTTTGTAAATCGTAAATCGTAAATTTTTTTTTATCTTTAGTAGGTACTTTGTGTTATACAAATTTCCGTTTTTATAACATTTTTTGTTCAATCAAAGTATGATTAATTATTAAAACAATAATAATAATATAATTAATATTTTTTTATTATTACCTAGTATATTTATGTATTTTGAAGAAATATGTATTTCCAAATTCCAATTATCTGTAACCAAAAAGAGATGACTAGAAAAAAAAATAATTTTTAAAATAACCAAAAATATAATAATTATAATTAATTAATTAATAATAAAAATATTATAATTTATAACATAATAGGTACTATCACAGATTGTGATTCAATTCAAAATGTTTTTTCTCAATTAATCATGTACAGATCATTTTTTCTCACTTTGTACCTAATTAATAAGTAAATTTTTTATTTGATTTGCGCTGTATTGGGAACATATCATTGGTTATATTATATAGTATAATAGATAATAATATACTACCAGTATTATAATATATTATCAACGCTATTATCAACATAATTGGTATGTCTAATAATAAATACCAATTATTATACAACGAAATTGCTATACATATTTTAATGAGATTTTTTTGAGAATAAATTGAACTAGCTGGTAAAGAAGAAGCAAAGATTGATCAATGACATTTATGCCAATGGTATACCAATGTAGCAGTGATTGCTTGATCTAAACCCTCTTACAAAACAAAATATAGGTAATGCATTTTTTAGTTGTAAATAAATAATTTATTTAATATTACAGTAAAATTAAAACTAATATTAACACTTGAAAATGAATAAACCGTCTCCTTTAATTGTATGTTCTAAGTAAAGTAAAAAAACATATTCTTACATGTATTATGCGAATTCATTTATTTTTTTTTTTACGTATTTTAATACTTTAAAGTAATGTTTTTTAGAAGAAGCAATCGTAATACTCGTATCCATTATGGAATCAAATTTAAAATGAAAAGCAATCTAAAAATTATTAAAAACTTGTTATTTTTTTTTATAAAATATTAGTACCTACCCGAGGCATTTTTTTAGCAACTTAGATAATTTTTGTCTATTCATAACAGTAAAATATAAAATATACATTCTAAATACAATTTGACCTTATTTTGATGATAAGTTTAAAAATAGTGAGATCAATTAAATTATCTTTATTTAAATATTTGTAGGCTTGCATAGTTAAAAAAAAAATCAAAGTTCTGTTCATTGAAGTAAGAAATAAGTATTGTTGTATTCGCCAAGGAGCATCTAAAAATTAAAATTAATACGAATCCTAAAGAACACCTTTGATTTTAAAATTGAAACTTGTCTTCGACCTCCATGGAATCAAATATTATTGCCGAAAATTGAAGATTTTAAAAGTATTGATAGCATAATCTGATATATACTCTCAACTTAAAGGTAATTATTTAAATTGGTTTATATTTTTACACTAATTACATTTGAAGATTTTCGTATTTAGAACTAAAAATAATAAAAAAATGAATTTATTATTTTTGAATAAATTTGGTGTTAATAAATATTATGAAAAAAAAAAATGAAATCAAAAATGAGTATTATAAAATAAGTGTTGAGCGTTAAAAATGTGATCGAATTTCAACCACACATTTTTAATTTCTAGGTGACGGAGATAGTAGTGTGATGAAAAGACTACATTTAGTTAAACCTCATGAGGATGATTTTGTAATGTAGAAAAAATTGAATGTTCCAACTACCTATATATTGTGCAATTAAGTAAATAAATTAAAATCTCTGCAGGCTTATAGGTGTGAAATAACAGAAACTGTAAAGTATATAGAACAAATAATAGATCATCAAAATATATCATACGATATCTTCGTGGATCATATAATTAAATAATTTAAGGTTCAACGTTGCATTAACATCTTACAACGCAGGACTTATATGTTTGCATTTTTTACACAAAAATATTTCAAAATATATTCCTGGTCTATGTACTCAAAAATGTATTTCAAGATTGAGTTCAAAAAGTAATCAGAAAAGTAAACTTCGATTAATTTAATCCTAATCGAACAAATTGAAAAACGTATATAAATTATACATTATTTAAATAAAATAATTTACCTATTATAATATACATTTTAATTTTAGATACAAAAGGAAAGAAAAGAGTAGAATTTACATAACAAAAAAAGATTGACCGCCTCTGGGTTTGGAAAAATATATAAACTTGGGTCTAAAACGTAACGAGCCAAGTCTGTATTAAAATATTTTATACAACTCTTTTTGTAGCAACAACTCAACAAAATATGGGATACAATAAGAAGAACAATAAGAGGAAAATGAGAAGTCAGCGTTGGCTAACACATTTTAAATAAACTAGTAAGATCATCAAGATTAATTATTGATAATTAATTACTATTTTTAACTGCTTTTCCAGATGGCTTAATAAATAAATAAGGATTCTCTTTTAAAAATAAAATGTCTAATGATATATCATCTGAATTCTGAAGATGCTATTACAAAAAAAAAAAAATAAATAAATAAATAGAGTTGCGAAATAATAAATTATTCAATTAAAATTAACTGATTCTTATTATTACCAAGTAAGAGGGCGACTTCTCATCTCTAAAAAAATGTTTTGCTACTTCTGTATTTGGACTTTGAAGTACCTATATCTACGCGGTACGCTATGATAGAAATTTACATTGAGAGATTGACTGAATAAGTAGAACTAATTATCTATTATTATTTTTTTAAAAAAATTTTTCCAGTTTAAATATTGTATAAGTACCTACAATATTACCCACATTACATTATGGTAATTGATTGTATACAGTATAAAAGAATAATAAACAGTATTATTACAATACTGTTTTTTTTTTTACATTTTTTATACTAACCTACTTCTATAAATTATTCTTTCTTATATTATAATATCTACATAATAATATGGAAATAATATTTACTAAGTATGTAAGTCGTAAGGTATACTTATTATTATTACTAACTATAATAATATCTACCTACAAAGTGAACTATTTTATGTATTTAAAAAAAAAAATATGAATAAAATTGCACAGAATAATTGTATCACAGTATAGCTACCGTAATTTTTTTTTACGTATATAGTTGTGTAGACATACTAAATTGCAATAATAAAATATAATCGGATTACTGACATTGATTGGGCTCATCGTGTCTTCACTATACAAGTAATAGTAATTAGTAGGTAGTATAATATACACAATGTTATTACACATATAACAGCATAGTATAATTAATAGTATATATTAATAATGTATTAATGTAGTTTATTGTTTAATTTTGTCGAAATAGTATCAATAAAATTAAATAAAGTGGGTAACGTTCTGCTATACAGTAGGTATCGAGTGGATCTCGGATATATACTAAGTCACTGTTAAATTTAAATACAATAATAGTATCATTGTACACCGAAAACGATTCTGAACGGAGACGATTTGTCAGCCTAGAATATATTATTTTCTAATGGATGGTAAAAAAGGCGATTTACGTTTTAATGACCTGAATACCCCAAAATTAAATCATGTACAGAAAATCCCAATTTAAACAACTGGGGTGTATGTTTCAAGTTTCTACGACTATAGTATTTTTAACTACCTATATAGCAAAAATCTAAAATTGTTTGATAATAAATCGTTATTTTACGAGTGAATTTCGGATATCGTAAAAATGTAAACTAAAGATAAAATTGTTTTAATTGGCCAACGTTCAAGTTCTTTTACAATTGGCTTCATAAGCCAAACTTATGGAAAATCTTGTATTCAATTTTCAATTCTTAGCTACTTATACAACATTTTTATTTGTTTATGTATGTTAACTAAAAAATGATTTGCTAATATTCATGATTTTGACGAATTTCTTTTTGAATTATCTTCTAAAATCATAAAATAATATAATTAAACGATTGGTTTTCAAAAAAGCACTGTAAATTTAATTGGCCAAAAATGTTTAATTTTAAAAGAAG
The DNA here is from genome assembly GCA_009835225.1 of Aphis craccivora. NCBI lineage: Eukaryota > Metazoa > Arthropoda > Insecta > Hemiptera > Aphididae > Aphis > Aphis craccivora. Next base: position 62,041 of record VUJU01000779.1, on the reverse strand, counting down.
AAAAGTATTGGTCTCAATCATATTATAATATAGCTAGTGTTCGAGCAGATATTATATAATAATTGTAGCTTTTAGAAAGCTTTTGTGTAATAAAACTTAACGGAAAGAAATAAATTCTAAAAGACACAAGTTTTAAAAAATCAAAATCATATTCAGCATTATAATTTTACAATTTAAATATTAACCGACAAATATATTATTATTATTTTTCTTTTGTATTAATATTATTTTTATAATGTAATTTACGTTATTTTTTAAAACATTTTTTTGACAACATGCGAAACTTGTATTCTGATTTTCCTGATTTTTTATTATTAGTTTTTGGTGTTATTATATTCAAACGTGATGATTTGTGCTGAAACTTTTTTTAAATGCCATATTGTAATTTGTAATTAAAGTTATTTATAAAATTGTTGAGATTCAACTAGTTAGTCATAATTTAAGAGCCTGTTCAGTGTTACATTTTAAGAGAAAATATTGATTACCAATACCTTTATTTGGAAACCAATTCAATTACTCTGACAACTATTCCTATATATACTCTGATGGTGATTAGATTTATACACACTTCAAAGAAAAAGCACTACTGTTTTTTGTGGCTAGGTACCTAACCTTTATTATTTATTTTATTTTTTATATCACAAGTAGAATTTTTGATATTCGTAACTGTGGCCCCTTACTTATTTAAAAACCTAGGCACGTAGCTTGAAAACATTCCCAAGAGGACCGATATTTTTTGACCTATGTATCTTGATCTTACTCATAATTCACAGACTCGCGTGGGCCTTTGTCAGCTCTCCTCCACCCGGATATCCACATTTCACGAGATTAGTAGGTATAAGAATCAAGTAGAAATATAAACATTTCAGTTTCGAGTGTTAAAGCTTGTCCCATCAATGAAAATATTACACATATGTATAATGTTTATTTTTGGTACATAATCAAAAATATAATTTTTTTTAATCATAAGAGTATATTAGTTATGTAGGTACTTATGTGTAATATGAATTTAGTATTTACCTATTTAAACTTAAGACATTGAGTAATAATATATTATTATTCTTTATAATGTATCCTACCAGCTAGGTTCAAGGTACATAACATAAAATACATTATTGATAATAATAACGATACAGTTTAAATTCTTATTGTTATAATATATTTTTTAAAATTCTATTTTTATGATTTTTATTTAGTATTAATTTAGATTTTGTGTTAGAAACGCATTTTCCTTTGTACGCTCAACAGTCGCTCATTCATAAAATATTAATGTACAAAGTAAAAAATGTATTAATTTATTACATTGCGTGTTTATTACAGTTTTTAAATATATACAGGGTGATTTTTTTATCGTTGAACACTTTGCATACAAAGTGTTCAACGATAAAAAAATCACCTAGTATATATTAAAAAGACTATGAATAATTGCAATTATGTACTCTGTACTCGTATTTCTCAACGATATTTTTTTCTGTCAGGTAATAATTAATATTACTGTTTGAAGGGCAGTTTTAAAATTTTCATGAACACATGAACACGAAGTACCATTTAGATTTTATATCCACCAATGAGACTATTATTATTTTCAAATGGTTAATTAGCATTAGTTAATCACTCATTTTACAATATAAACAATAATACTTTTTTTAAGATTTATTTTCTCGTGTTAGATTTCTTATTTTTATAACACATTTTTTCAAAATATTTTATTCACATATATAGTTCTTGGCTCTACTTTTCGATTACATGCTGTGTAAAACACAACGAAAATTTAATTTTTACCCTTTTAGAAAATGGTCAGGAAGAGTACAAAATTTAAAAATAAAACAAAGGTGGCCTGTATATTTATATTATTAAATTAACAACGTATTAAAAATGTTGTCATATTAAAACAATAAATGGTGGTTTTTTCTTAGGCTAACTAAAAATGTGTAGGTAAAACATTTAAGTATTAACGATTGAAATATAATTATTACACTACTCGAATAACATTGTTGTAAATATTTCGTAAGAAAATAAGCAATTTTTAATTTTTAATTAATAAATTATCTATACCTACTTATTTATTCTGCAAGTTAAATGTTTTACACACGTGGTTCAAATATAATAATTAATAAAAATAATAAAATTAACTACTTCTTATAACCTAGTCTCCACAATATGGATACATCTCTGAAGTGGAAATACATTTCTTGAAAATATTGATTTCACAAGTGTGTGTGTGTGTGACATGTATACAATAAATTATAATGAAAAGGAATCGTGAGAATTTATCATAGAGGAAAAATCGTGACAAATTACATTCATTATTATTACATGGAATAAAATGGATATTAAATCATATTAAAATCAGTAGTGGATTCAACATTTCTACAGATCGAGACGAGCTATGAAACTAATACTAATATAAAAAAATCGTAACGTTTAAATGTTTGTCTGACAATGATTTGCAAAATATTAAATTATAATCAAACTTTTATTATTAGGTACATGATAGGTTCATTTTAATTGTTTCTATATAGATTATAAATTTCTTATTTATCTAACTATATATGTATAGTTAATTAGTCATAATAATTATTATATAACTGTACAGAAAAATCCCGAAAATATTTAAAAAAAAAAAACTAAATCTATATAAAAAAAACTTCAATAAATACCTCCTCCATATTTAAACCTTCTATTCAGATATGTCCCGAAGGGCTGCAGAAGTATTACAAAGAAAGCGATCAAAGTGTCCTTAAAAAAGAAAAACGCACATGTCAGTGGAAATTCGGTAAGGACTTTTGAAAGAAAAGTCCCTCTCCGACCATTCTCCTGTAGAATCCGATATTGCAGATTTAGATATCTATATAATGTACACATGAGTATGTGACATTGTGTATAATATTATGTATAGGTACTCATAAAACATTGTCGCACGTCAGAACTTGAGCAACGCATCCGTGTCTCGTATGATGTCGTTGACGTTTATGATTGAAAACGTGTGCGGGGCGGTGACGTTTCCACGATCCGCGGTGTTCGATGACCGGCGATTGTCAATGGTTTTCGACGGGTCCACAAAGCGCATGTTCCGCCTGTTGGGGTTCGTCCTGTTTGGGTCGTCGGACGGGCGTCCCGAGCAGCTCGCTAGAGAGCTGCGAAACGTATCTTTAATGTCCACCCGCTTTAACGCCAGCGACTTTTTTTTGATTTTCCTCTTGAATAACGGGTGTGTCTCGCGCTGCCGGTACAACACTGTTTTCCGTTTCCTATCTCGCTTCTTGACGCACTTGACGGCCACGTCCTGCGCCGTCAGCACGCCGGTCGATTTGAAGTAGTCGGAACACGCCAGCACCACGCACCGGCCGATGGTGTAAACTGTTAAGTGACTCGTATGTAAGGAAAGTGTATACGCGAGCACCGTTTGTTTCTTTGTCTTAAATCATTAGAGGAAATATTGGTATTTTTTTTTTAAAATTATATGTTCTTAACTATGGTACTATAGTATAGATATGTCGTTGCTTAATAATACGTGACGTATGCATATATATATATTTAATTTATTTGCTATGTGTAAATATAGCGGTACATAATAGACCTTTTTAAGGGGAGGGGGTGCTTTTTCAAAAAGTTTTGAAATTAACAACTTTATAATTTATACCATTTGTGGTAAGTTATTTCTCGTATTGTTCTTATGTTAATCACTGTACCTATAACATTAATATATTATATGTAAACATTAGGAACAAAATAAAAAGCAATTACTAAACGGTTGAGGGAGGGATAAAGTTGTTCATCATGGTTTAATTTATGATACTAAGACTAGGTAATTAAAAAAAATTTGTAGTTTAAGTACCTCTAGTTTAAATAATTGATATTGCACTTCTGCATCCGTTTATATATTATATACTCACACACATACACATTTATATATTTAGGCATATAGAAAATATATAGGTAATAATACATAATACACTACACTGTATACCTTGTTTACGTAAACCGTGAAAAAATAACTTTATAAATTACAAACTAAAACAGATGATAAAATATGCCACAGTGAATGTTTAAATTTAGAATTTCGAGTTGTGCTACATACTTATACCAACTTTCCAGTTCACCTCATGTTTGGCATCATCCTCGGTTGACATAGCCATAGCTAATTTCTATCTCCCTCTCACAACATCAGTGGCGGTATTTGTTGAAATTCTCGAAACTTTACAAAATGTTTGTACACACAACTTCTGGTAGGTTTACTCCTGTTTAATCAATCTGGCCTATATTGAAATCATTCTGGTGTTCAAACAATTCGACCGATCTATGCGAATCGAATTATATATTATGTAAACCATGCGATTACGCAAATATAAACCAAAAACTTAAACAATTATGATTCGTTGGATATAGAATAAATAAGCGCATAAATACGTTACTAGAAGAGACGGCGCATCAGGGTAAATAACTCATACGCTTTGATCGTCGTAATACATAATGCAGTACCTATACAAGGCCGGAAAAGTTAAATAATTTTTTTTAAATCGTTAGTCGTCAAGTTAAGTCAAGTAACAGTCAAGTTACCAACATTTCTAGTTGTGTGGACCCCCAATTTTGTAAAAAAATCTTTGAGCCCCACTATAATAGTACACCTATTATAGGTAAACGTATTATAATTATAAACTATATATTAGGTATATATAAGAGATAAAACTACATTCAAACCTCAAACGTTCGATACCGTAAACTTATTTTACCCTGTAGTTAATATTGATCAAATATTATTATAACCAGAAATATTATAAGTATGAAACAAAGATGTATATAATAATATTATATTATCAAAAACATTTTAATCACAGAAAAAACAACTCGTTTGAGTATTAATGATATTGCGTTTGAATTACCAAGTTTGTATCATAACAGGACACTTTTTAAGTACCTAGGAAAAACATTCCAAAAATTTTGAAAATAAAGTCTAAGTATAATTGAAAATTCGTAAAATCAGAATAAAAATAAATGTATTATTAAAGAAAAACAATAGGAGTGAGTATTCTTAGTGAATTACCCAGAGTCCTGACCCCGTATATAATGTAACATGGGTATTATATATATATTATATATATAAGTGTATGTATATAATATGTGCCCGTAGAATTTTCCCGGAAACAGCACTCAGTGCAGATATTATATTGTTATCGCGAAACACACCCCAAAGCTGCAAATACAAAGGATACAGGAATCTTCAGTGAACGGAATCATGGTTTTTGGAGAAACACTGAAGCCGTACTGCGATACGAACAACGTATAACAATTGACTTTCTCCTTCAGCGATTGACACAAAAACCTGCAACACAAAGTCCACGGTCTAACAACGTATTATTATATAGGTATAATATTATAACTACCATAGCGGCTGATCTGTGGCTTATACATTGTACCTATCTATTGTAAAATTTCTGTATTTTGTTGTTGAACTTACGATTATATATTTTATTATATTTTCCTGTATTAAACTCCATACACATTTTTTTTTTTTTACATAATACTGATTGGATAATTTTACAAGTACGTGTAAGAATGTATACATAATGTGTATATTATCATTTTTAATCGCCCTTACCGCAGCGAGTTGTTAAATAAATATAAAAAAAATTAAATTAAAAATATGCACTACACGTTAAATTATAATAGTTACCCTATTTGCTACTGCACATAACGTATTTATTTTGTTACTGTAAGTATTGTACCGTGTATACATATATATGTTTTTTTAACGTTTTACACCTACACATTCCACCATTTATGGTGTGTAAAAAAAATATTAACTATATGTGTTACAACAAAATGTATATGCCTAATAAAATTTGCCACGTAATATATAACCCAGTGCTCAGTGTTGAAACATCCATTGACCTGTACAACTTTTATATTATTTTTGACGGTTTTCAAATATTTTAATACGATACACTGCGTCTGTTTCACACGACCTCACAATAAATACATAATATATTATCATGTGTTCATAAGGTGTAATATATTGTATAATGATAATGATTCAGTTGCTCTTGCCACCCCTAAGAGGTTTAAGATTTAGTTTAGGGAAATGAACTTTTTAACTCAAATTGTATCGATCTTAAATGTAAAAATTAAAAATTAACTGTAAACAACCGTTATTACGCCGTGATAGGTCCAGAATGTAAGTTATGATCTTTATACTAAAGAACATTAAAATTATCTGCTATCTTATATTATTTCGTAAAAGAAGAACATGAAGAAAAACTAATGTTTTTTATAAAACAAAATTATAATTTCGTAAAATAACTTCCTTTTTTTTTTTTTTTTAATTTAAAGTACCTATATGTACTAAAATTGACATATTGATTATTTTTATTTATCGCCAAAGTGAGCAAATATATAATATAATATAATATAATATTATATTATATTATAGGTAGTATAAATAATCATAGCTAATAAAATAATACATAACATAGGTACCTACTACTGTAGTGTCTACTGACAGAGTTTTAACTGCAAGGTTGAGTATATATAGTGAATATAACCTATACAACGCCCAATACTCACTCAAGAATCCATTTGGACATTATAGGTTTTATTTAATATAAATATATTATATTAATTATATATTATAATTGAAAATGATAAATGCTACACTACACTAGTGAAGAACCCAGTTTAGTTTTGGTCATCAGCCTTAAGATTGTATAATGTATTATTTTGAATACGTAGTCTGAATTAAGGTGAAAAGCAAAATGCACTTGATTTAAGATTTTCATGGTATAACAACAAAGTACTGTTGTATGATTTAAATAATAGGTTTGTTCCAGCATAGTGTTGCTAATTAGTTATAATTGTTAGCAACATATAATCAAAGCGCATATGCGTCTAACATAACAAGTTTGCAACTAGTGATCTGCTGGAACGGTTTTTGGCTATAAACGTTTTCGGTTGTGGTTTTTGCATTGTACGCATGCGCAAAACATTTGACTGAACGTATAACTAGCAACAGACAATTATTGTTTCCAACAAGTTGATAACATGGCACAGCACTGATGGAACAGAAAATATTTTGTTAGATGTTTTAAATTTGCTCTGCTGGAACACGTTTTTGGCTTTGCGCATGCGCTGAAAGTTAGCGACACTATGCTGGAACAAACCTATTATAATATAGTTTGTATACATATAAAAATACTATACATGCATAATACACTGGTATGCTTTACATATTATTTTATATAGGTACAATAGGTATACGTATATACATTTTTAATTAGTAACATGCTAAGGCAAGCTATTATTTTTTTTTTAAAAATATTTTAAGAGGATTATGTCAGCGTCTAATCTTATGCGCAACATCCTTGACATGGCAATTTTGCATTCAACAGAAACCAACCTAAACCTGTGTTTTCAGCTTTGATATCAGAGTGAATTGACTCATAATATCATACTTAAAAATAATACCATCATCTGTATATGTTTTTATGCGTCGGAGTAAATTGTATATTTTTGCGATATTAAATGTTTTTTTCGCTAGTCATGTATATACTATGCAAAATAATACGATTTAAAAATTCCTTTACCTCAATTTATAATTAAAATATCGTAAAAATCTCATGTACCAACACAGATACTGTTCTTCACTTTAAATTTAATAACAGGTCAATTAATTTTAATGGTAAGGCTAACCACACAGCACAAGGTTGAATCTGTTGAATACATTTTACTATGTTAACATGTTGTGTGAGTAGGTGGTGCGGGTGGTGGGCCAGAGAAAAACTGCGATATCCTGTGCTGACATCCGCAAAACATATTTTATTCATCTCGAAGCCACTTCAGTTCCACACTAAAAAGTATAACCTAATTTATTTTGCTTTGATAAACATATATTTTAATGTAGAGACGCGCCTACTTATAAAAATGACTTTATACATTGTACATCATAAGCTATTATTATGGCAATTTAAAAAATACTAAAATTATACACAGTTAGGCTACATTTTTTTTATACGCACTTGAAGTTCAAATGTTCATAAATAGCTCATAAGTAGGTACTATAACTAAAAAGTATATGTATATAAACATTTGTTTTTATACATATTACAAGTTACAATTTGGACTTAAATAACTTTCATAATAATATGGGTTGACAGAATTTTTTTTTTTAATTACAAATTAATAAACTTTCAAAACAATGACAACAAAATAACGGTTTAGAAACTATTAAGTATTAGCAAATTCACAATGCTGTAACTAAACAAACGCCGTATTTACTAACTTCAAATAATTAGAATATATTTTAAATTCTTTCCTATATTCACATTAAAGATTGAAATTCGTATCAAAATAACAATTGATTACCTTCGTAGTTACCTCTCGGCTGTCACTGATTATTCAATAATAATTTCAGTAGTTTTTTTTATAATTAATGTTTTGCTATTATTTTGCCATAAATAATTTTACAATAAATTAACCCACATAATATATTTCAATGAAAACACGTAAAACTCGACTGTAAATTTATCGGACAATAACAATATAGGTATTGTCGATAACTATACTATACAATGAACCGAAGAAATTTTTTAAGGGTTACATGGATTTGGTTTTATCGTTTGCATTATATTCAAATACTCAACACATTACGGACTTGCACAATACACAAATCAAAGCCGACCGATTCGCTAACAGTTTTACATATTAGTAGGTAGGTACCTATACTAGGTATAAATTATGTGGACGTCCTAATTTTTACTACCTAGTAATTTGGTCCGAAAAATAATTGATCATCCGCAGTGCACAATTTAAATCGATCAACTATTATTAGAATTTAACTTAAAAAAAATTGCATCGTTTATTTCATCGATAAATTAATTTGTTTTTATAACTCACTAACAGTTTGAAATCGATTATAATATCGATTTAATGTAGTCGCGATAATGAATTTCATATGACTTCTAAAAATATAGATATTTTATTTATAATATAATATGTATACAAATATAATATATAATATTATATAATGGACGATGTTTTTGCCGACAAATCGAGTACAATGATTCTATACACGTCACACGACTATAATATACTTGATGTGTAACATAAATTAATGAAGAACATAATGTGACTTATAAATAACTCATTTAGAACATATTCCTTTAATATTACCTAACCTAAGGCTATAAAGCAAATTGAGTATTGACACATGTTTTCCACCCATCGAACATTTATTATTACATAATGTCATAATGATAATAAATCATATCATAAAATAATTGAAAATATAATCATAACAAATTGTCAACTGTCAAGTAATTAAGGTTTTAAAAATAGTAGGTACCTATGGAAAAATTTGAAGTTATCTTGATGGAATGTAGATATCAATAAAGCCCTAATTACAAAATGTCAGGTTATAATATGTTTGCTAGGTGAAGTCAGGTTAAAATAAATTATTAAAATTATTGTTATACCTAACTAACAGTTGTGTATACGCTTAATAAATAAATAAGTGATAATTTATCTAAGATATACCTAATGGATATTAAAAAAGTATAATTATTTTTTTTTTTTTGTTAAATTTGCGCAAATTAGTAGACATTTCTTACGATATTATTCTAATTATTATTAAAATCGATTTTTATCGGCAGATAATATATTATAGAGTTTTTCCGGTTCTTGACTGAAAACCTAGTGGAGTTACTAAATCTAATACGATGATCTGTGAATCTGTGATCATTAACAATGATACTAATTATTGGTGATCGCTAATCGTTATTTAATTTTGGGATAGCAGGAAAGTTTCTCATTTATTCGCCAATAAATAATTCGTTAGGTACTTATTTTACTATCACTCATGCTTGAAAACTATGAAAATATCTGTTTAATCTAGCAAAATTACGGAATACCTATCTAAAATGTAGTTCATCGGTAACGACACACATAATTTTTGAGTTGGAACCTAACTTAGATAAGGAGGATTTATGGAGGGAGTGCTAACCAGTAACCACCTGGGCCAGCAGAATTGACATATTTTAAGGGCTTTTAATTTAGTACCACATATTTATAATATTATAATTATTATCTCTACTTATTACACATTAAGTATATTTGCGTGTAATATAGAATACTCATAATAATACGTTTAACCCGTAATAGAAATACAAATATTAAAAAAAAAAAAAATGTTAATTTTGAAAATAAAAACTTCATACTTTTTTATTTTCTTCATAGGATTTAATATGATATCAGAGTAATAAGAAATTAACACGTTATAATATGCAATTTAACAATTTGTTTCAGTAAAAGCCAAAATGTTTTTTTTGTGAGATACTTATGTATTCATATATAATACGAGTTACCTATACATAACACTATTGAACTCTTAATAAGTATTTTTTTGTCATATTGGAGCCTCTAAAATCTTAGGTTTGCCTGCAGCATTTCATAATACTAAATCACATATTCACATTAATCGATTATTATTATTTTCATCGAAAACAGCAGTCACAAAATGTACAATGTTTTATGCATTTTTCGACAATTTATGGTCGAAATAAACCTTGAGCTATGAACAGTAATTGGGATAAATGGCCGGTGCAAACGGTGTATTACGTCGGGGACTCCGATATTATGGATATCAAAATATCATAAACGCTATAAATATAATAAGCAATAACCATGTAGAGTACCATGTGCAGAAGACTGGATAATGTATTGGAATATATGGACGGATAGAGATTATTATTATTTATTTATTTATTAAAAATAAAAATTAACAAGTACCTTACCCTCGAGATTTATTTAAAATTTAAAATATTGCATAAAAAAATTTAAAATATTGTATGAGTATCGACAGTATCGTTGTTGATTATTTATAATAGGCTTCAAAATTTTCTTTTGCATTAGAGCCCAAAGAATTTAAAAAAAAAACCACCACTGGCGTGGAGACACATGCATCAGTAAAGAAATAGAATAGTAAAGAAATCCATCGTAATGTACTAATATTGTAATAGTTGTAGATTCGACGAAGTGGATATCGTGCGTCTATACTCTATTCTCTATATAATAATAAGTAGATATAATATCAAAAGTTATCAAACATTTTAATAAATAGGTTCACCTATTATACTCAGCAGTGGTTAGTGAACACTTCCGAGTTATTCTGTTGTTTCGCGAAACGAAATAAGAATCATCATTGTGTAATAATGATAAGTGGTGACTGAATTCTTCGAACAATAACGACGTGGAGATACGCTGTAAGATGTTATAAATAAAATTTCCGAGCGAAGGAAATACTGAAAACTGACTATATCAAACTGCGTAGAGACGAGTCTGCCTGTTCGTGGAAAATATATCAAAAGTTATAAGACTGAGTAAGTACATTATTGCCAACAGTCAAACAATTTCATCTTGCAGAATTAAAAATAATGACAATTATTAATTTATTTAATACCTAATAATTAATTGAGCAATGAAACATATTACATAACTACATAAGTAAACATGCATCATACATCACTTATTCTTCCGAGTGGCTTGTATTGATGTTAGGGGGCTCTGGAGCAAACATTTTTTTTTTCATACATTTAGTTCATTAAGTGAAAGTAAATTAAACATACCTACTTCCAGTAGCTCAATCTAAATTTTGAAAACTAATTTTGGTTTGTCTTCCTCTTTTCTAAGTTATTTATTCACAAGTAAAAAAAAAAACATTATACTTATATACATAGAGTCATTTGAAAAACAGTATTTAAAGTATTTTAGGTAAAGAGTAATTTAGTTTGTTGTATTAATAATATAAAATTACATTATTTTGATAGCAATTTGGTACATTAATCATAAAATATACTTAGTGATTATAATAATATAGACTGACAAACTGTATTCGTGCAGAATCCTTTTTTGTGTACTAAATATGATTTTTAATTGAATTTAAATTTAAGAAATATAAATATATTACAGTTACTTACTCCTCAATATGATTAGGTAGTTTGATAATATTCGATATTTACTGTACAACATAGTGAGCAGAGAGGTTACTTACTACTTACTAGTTACTTCACCCATATTTTATTTTATAATTTTTGTATTATGTTGTTTTATTTATAATTTAAAATTGAATCAGTGGAATAATTCTTTATATAGGTATTTAAAAATGTAGGAACTAGTCATATAAAAATATAATGTATGAATGAAGGGTTATTTGTTATTAATAATTCTCAGAAATGTACATATTTTCGATCTTTTTCCAAACATAGATAAATAATCTGAAATCTTTGTATTAAGCATTGTATTAATTTAATTAAAATTATCCTTATATTTAATATTAAAACAACTATATAAGACATACAAGACATACAGTTTATACAGCATTGGGAAATGAGTCATTTCTCAATTTATTCATCTATATATGTTGAACAAATTGGCGATTAAAGTAAATAGGTACCTAAGAAATACGTTTTATATTATTAGTGATGAATAAATGTCTTGATAATATTATTAATTGTATTCCTAGAAAAACACATTAATAGTATTTACCTAACATTTATTTATAAGAAACTTAGTATTAAATTATTTATATTGTATTAATATTGACCGGTATTTCAGGAAATAACGAATTATTAAAAATAATTGAAGACAATAATATTACCAAATATTATAGTTGTTTCATAACTCGTAAGTCATAAGTATGCCAGAAATTAGAGACTTCAGATTAATTAGTGTTTTCTCGAAATTGACATACGTTGAAAGTCACTGAGCCGATTACTTGGGCCGTAAATAAATTTCTACTTTGAATATTAACTAATAACATGAAGTCATAATATTGGTCCCTACCAATATAATAATCCTTATCATTTTAGTCGTAGGTTTTCATTCCTCGCAACTTAATTAGGTACTGTCGTAGTTGACGTTGTTTATTCTAATAAACGCCTCATATGCCTCAAACATTGTTGAACTGTTTACTTAAAAATTGTATATTTTACTTTAAAATAAGTGACAAAAATGAAATGAATTTAGATCAGTGCGTTAGGTTTATGTCAACAAAATGTATTAAAATTGAAATTGTTGTATCTAATATTTATTATAAACATTGTATTTATAATAATAATATAATAATATGATTATTTATATATATGTGTTTAGATTACTTAACAAAATGTATAATAGCTATAATGAATAATTATATAATCCTTCGGTTTGTTATATATTTGTTTTGATTATTGGAATGTGTAACATTATTACAAAAAATATGTATTCTTTACAAGATTAATGATGAATAACATAAAAAAAAAAATCAATAAACATTAAATTTAACGATTTAATGTTGAGCTTAATGTTGTTTGTTTATGTTCTTTTAAACACGATTTAGTGACCAATGATTGGCCCATTAAATTGTATGGAATATAGAACCGTTAAATTTATTCAATTTTTTATGCAACTTTACAATTATATTTCACGTCAATGTACCATATAGGCCATTGTATATAATATTATATTGTGATAAATGTCATACTAAATATGTATAATAAAAGTATGTGTGTATTTTTTATTGACAGTTCGTTTTAGGATATTTTGCAGGAAATATATGAATATTTCATCTCCTCCCTACATTTTTGAAAAAATACATAATGACTTCACAAAATAATAACAATAATAAACGAAGGTATTTAAGTATTAAAAACCGTTGAAAATGATTGTGTTCGCGTGTATAAATAAAACGTTTACGTTTGCAATACTACTGCCGTACTGGCAGTTTCGTGTCTATTTTAGTGGTATAATATTATGCAGTTGTATGCAGCTGTCATGTAAGTATGTTACTGAAGTTGACACGAAGTCGCCTATTAAGAAATGTCTATACTTCAAGTTTTATCTGTCACTAGCGTAGAGGCAGTGCCGTAACTAGAGGTTGATGAAATGGGTGGTTGTCAAGGGTGTAAAGTAAGGGGCGCATTTGTGTTAAATCAAATTGGTTTTTGGTATACAATTTATTTTCTTATAAATTATTCAAAATTTTATTAGAATTAAGTGTACAAAATGCATAATGTAAAATGTATTAAATGTATAATGAACAAAAATAACATACTGCAGTACCTGTGTAAATATCCGATATTTATTTATTAGTGTTCACTAATTTTACATTACCTATACAACGATAAATATTATATTATATGTTTTATTTTTGCGTATATAAAACGTGTAGCCATAATAGTAGCTATTATAACTCATTAACTTATGACTCGATAATTTAAAAAATATAGCATTTCAGGCTTCAGCATTTTGATTAACACATAAGAATGTAATATAATAAAATTAGATAAATTATACACATAAAACGAAACAAAAAGAAGCAGCAAAAAATGAAATTCGTCAAGTGCGTCACAGAGGGTAATAATTATACGGTACTGCGTAGAGGACGTAACTCATGCATTTGTCTGTCTCGCAAACGTATAACTTTTTGTACAAATGCGTTCAATGGCTGTCGCTATACACATACTATGTAGTTGAATATCATATAAAAGTGAATTTAGTATCTGCTAAACACGTTATGCCGTATATTTGTTAGGTGAAAACAATAAATTCGGATATTGATTATTGAGTCAGTCCTCTTTATGATCTTAATCCGAGTAGAGCATGTGGAAGGAGTACTTATAGGTTTTGTCCATCGGGATTTCGTTTTACCATCACTTATCAGTAATATATGTGTCGTAATTGTGTGGTTGACTAAATTTTGCTGAAATTTCCCTAATTACTAAAATTAGTCTAAATATTTTTAAAAATTCATTGTGTATAGAACATAATAATTTATATAGTGATGAAGAGTATTGAGTTTGTAAATGAGTATGATTATATGATTAATAACTTTTGATAACAACGAAATAACGATTTTATTATCTAATTTAGTTAGTAAGTTATTAAATATTTTTAAAAAATAAGTTCGCCCGGTAGTCTTATACCGAATTCCGTTTTCAGATTTCATCAAAAAGCTAAAAATTATAAAATTCGAGTTACTTGATACCTTTTTTTTTCATTAGGGGAGTCGATATTATTTATATTTATAATATATATTGTTTTTTCGCGAAATTCGGTTCAAGTGAACACGATTAATAACTCGACGTTTTAGGCTGGGTGCTACCCATGTAATTATTATAATAGGTAACAAATAACAAATATTTAATAAATGGACTGTATAAAATGTATTGAATAACCAAAGAATCATGAATGAAATAATATACAAGAGAAGACTTAAAATTATGTTAGTCCTAACAAATACAAATATTAATATAATAATAATAATAATAAGAAAACAATCATAACAAATATGATACTAATAATAATTACGGCATAATATGCCTGATAACAGTTGTTATCAACAACAAATAATAATATTATAATAAAAAAGAACGAGATACGTCTGACCTGGTCATCTCTTCTTTCTTCCACTCCGGGTCAACGCAACTTGCACCATACGACCGAGTACCTATTACAATATTTACAAGCGCACAAACGTGGCGTGACAAAAAATATAACAAGATAGACGGCGAAAATATAAAGCGTTCGATTACGGCCCGTTCGACACAACAACGCGGCGTACGTGTATAATAATACAATTGAGCTATACACACGAGAACGGTAAAGCTGCCTTACGTACAACGGACGGCAATACGCGACGATTATAAAAAATACGTAATGCAAGCCACACGCGCTATGCGGTACCACACAGAAAACGATTAAAACGGAGCGCGAACACAACGACAGCCTCCTTTTAACGAACGTCGTTATTACGCACGTCAATTATAAATTATAATATATTAATATGCGGAAATCAGCTCGAAACGGCGGTTAAGTCCAACATATATAATAAAATAAAAAATGGCGAATAAAAACAAAAACGCAACTACGCTGCGACAACGACGACAGCGGCGAATGACGAATGAATTAAAAACGGCGGCTCATACAGTACATTTTTTAATAATAATAATATAAAATATGTCGGCTCGGGCCGACGCGGGGTGGTGACGAAGATAAGAATAATAATAGTAATAGTCGCCATGGAATATACTGTCTGGCCCGAACATATATATTTGCGTGAGTGTCTAACGTATTGTAGATTTGTAGTGATATTTTTGTAAGTGCGATTCCGTAGTGGCAGTTTATGTACGTGTTGATTAGTTGATTGGTTTACATTAAAAAATTTAAGTCAATTGTCAATCAAATCTGTCCATGCATAGGTAATTAATAAGGTAAGGAATTTTGTAATATTGTAATTTGACGTAACATGAATTGAAACTATTAACACGATGCTTTGTTTTTAAATGAATGCCGGAAAGAAAAAGTGAGATTATAAAAGTATTTCGATACTGTCGTTAACAAATCTTTCTGTGGCTCCCAATATTTCAAATTAATAAAATTAAATACATTTTAAATAATTATTAGAAGTTTTACTTCCCCAGAGCGTATTGATTCACGCTCTACTTTTTGCACAGAAAAGGTATGCCCGTTATGTCCAAAATATTCTACAAGTTCGTTCGTCACGTATTGCATTATCGTTTCGTCTATAGTAGCATTATGCTCGAGCATCTGCGGCGGGTTTTCTGGACGGTTTAGAATGTTTAGATGATTGTGGTTTAGACGAACCGGCGAAATTCTGCGGTTGTGGTTTAATAGCTTAAATAGTTATATAATATTATAAACCAATTCACAAATAACACAGTGGTATACTTCAAGTCTATACTTCCACTTTCATCCTCTACACTTTACAACACACCTCTTCCGCCCCTCTTTAGGGCGCAACTAATTAACGATTAACGAATTGTGTTAATCTATTGATCATTATATATAATATGGCTCTCTTATATATTTTCAAATTATTAACGAAATGTGTGTACCTAAGGTCAGCCCCTACCCTGAAGTCTGATCATCTGTGTTAAGCCCCGCCAATATTATTATTGGATTATTGGACGGGAAGTTCAAATGATGGTGTAGCTTAAAAAATTTAAATAACTTACATCTCAAATAATATAAAAGAAGGAAAGTGGGTATCGCTCTGCTGTACAGTAGTCAGATAAATTGGGCTATTGTAATGTACCTATGTGTTAGAATGTTACATTTTACATTAACGATATATTATCATTGCATACGAAAAACCATTGTGAGCAGAAACGGCCTGTCAGCCTTAGTATACATTATTATCATGATTTGTTTTAGATTCGGAGTGGAACGATAATGATATATCTGTCATCATCTTTTATAGACGTAAAAATGTTTTGATTTTCAAGAATGGTGGTGGTTTTTGGTGCCTAGTAAATTGGATCTAATTTATTCTTTGGGGATTAAAATTAACTATATTATTTTTATAATTGGGGGAAAAAAATTTAAAACACTGTAATTAGTACTGAATAGGTAGAGCTTTATAACATGTAATGCGAGTATTACTGTTACTGTAATAATTATTCACACAATGTACAATTTTTAATTATTTCAACAGCAGGAGTTATTGAAAAGTAAAAAAAATCTGAATAAAAACTTTTATTGAATTCAATGTTGTATTTAAAATATAAAGTTCTATCTGAGAAAAAAAATAATACCTACAGTAAAATAGACTGTTATAATTACAGTCCATATAATACATAAATTATGACATGCTT
The DNA here is from genome assembly GCA_009835225.1 of Aphis craccivora. Classification (NCBI taxonomy): domain Eukaryota; kingdom Metazoa; phylum Arthropoda; class Insecta; order Hemiptera; family Aphididae; genus Aphis; species Aphis craccivora. Next base: position 44,399 of record VUJU01000779.1, on the reverse strand, counting down.
GTGGCGATGTTACTTTTATTTAAGTAAGTCTCAGCGTAATAATTATTATGCGTAAAAGTCTGTTTGAGAAATTTGCATCCAACAGAAAATTACATTCGGTGCAGTCCTTTATTATATTCTCTTACGTCTGTCGGAAAGTTTAAAACTGGAGCCATTAAATATTTTGTTGACGAGAAAATGTTAGTAGATAGAATAAAAGTAGATAGTAATAATAATACTCTTCTAATATTCTCTAATATAATTAATAGTACAGGTTGTCAGGTTGTGCAATTAACAATTAACATTGAATGTGAACTATTCTGACGATGTTGATGCACAGATCAACGATCTGTGTAATTTCAAGAAGTTTATTACACCTATTTTAAAAATCTGTTGTATATTAATTGAATACTAACTCTGACAAATGTGTACCTAATGTGATTATTGTTTCAAAAAATGTGTATTATCACAAATTCACAATTATACCTAATATTTACATTAAAAATTTAAATTTAAAATTTAAAATTAGATTAATTTTTATAAATTTTGTATGATGTAAAATTTTTGTCTTTTAAATGTATGACCTAAGTCCTAAACCGAGTCTTTAATATAAAATATTTACACAGGTAAATTTGATGCAAATAGGTTGTTGGAAAATATTTAACTTTCTATTTTGGCACAAATAGACTGTACCCAGAACTAATTTTTTATTTTTTTTTGACGAAAATGGGTAGTTTTCAATTATTTAGTGGATGATTTTTTTTTATAAATATTGGAGTGTGTATCAAATTAAATATTTAAACGAGTATAAATTTTCAGTTATCAAAATGTTTATATTAAGAATAATAATCTTTAAAAATGGTTTACAAAACACATAAAATATAATATATAATATTGGATCTCATATTAATTATACTTGTAGACCATATTTTAGAATTATAATTATTTATATTATTATTATTATTAATATAAATTACTTAAATTTTTAAATTACCATAGCTCCAATATTTCTTCCAAACTCATTATTATGGATATAATATTCTCAGTACCTACATTAAGTTTAATAACTTAAAATCTCTCGTTTGAATTTTGATTTTGATGTGTCAACATTATTAAAAAAAAATATCCATTAAATAATTTTCAGTAGAAAAGGGAACTGTCATTGAAAAGTAAATTTTAATTAAAAAAAAAAGTTAAGAGTATAAAAACATAATCAATAGGTAGCAAAAATAAATAATTATAAAAATTATATTTTGAATAACTGCATTATTGTGATTATGCTTGCTGAATCACTTTGTTTATTAATACAAATACCTATATCTATATACACTGTTTCAATTTTCTTTAAAAATTTTGTATTTTTTAATAACATTGTAAAATTTAGGGTGCTTTAAATATGCCTTGGAAATATTAGTTTTCTCAAAAGCTTGCTGCCCGGGGTGATCCAACTACCATCTTCAATTTGCCCGTCACCTTCTCTATCACATTACTGTGAAAGACTTATAAGTCTTACGGCTGGAGATTTATTTTTAACTACGCATATTATTACATAGGTAATTCTACAGACTGCCAGAAGCGTGCTTTATACATTACAGTATAATACATAGTACCTACCCGTATTTGCTAGGTAAATCCCACGCGACTTGAGATATGCCTATGCAAAGACGGGACGAATATTTTATTTACATACGATTTAAAGTTCGTGGATACGCGTACCTATAGCGTCTTGTGTATAAGGATTAGATTGACCTAATAATATAATATTCATGTAGTCTCATACGCCTACACACAAGTGTATATATTTGTACGGGTGGGTTTATACTACGACTCCTTTTATATATACTGTAAATAAGTAAACAGCGGTCACAAGTGTACATTATATGTAATATTAATTAGTTCACAATTATGCAAATACAGCAGTAATATTATGCGCATTCCTTGTATTGATGTCTGATGAAATTCGAAGGACGAAGGCTTTAATAGTTCTATAACTTAACCAGCGATTGAAGTCTATATTTAGATAATTCGATTTCTTAGAGGTTGAATTTCTGTTCGAAATGGATCCACTTCATCGTACACCCGACTGAGAAGAATAAATTGATTTTTTAGATTTGGTACTTAAAATGTTTCACATGATAGTCAAGCAGAGCTGCAGAAGTATCCCCCAAACATTTTCCATATTTTAGCTAGACTTGCAAAAATAAAAAAATATACCGGCCTCAAAAATAATCTACCCCACCACAACTACACTCACTTTATAATCGGTGTATAATGTATAATATATTATATAATATAGAAATATAAGAAAGTGAATGAGTATTATATATTTTTGCACTAAAATAATAAACAATTGTTGGATTATTGTTATAATTTAATAAAAAATAAATGATTACACACATTTTAAATTTTGTGTGGAAAATGTATTTACGTTTTTTTACGTCTATCACTAGCTTTCAGAGTGGAAATAATTAATATTCGGCTTTTTAGGGTGGTGTTCGTATTAAATTATATCTAGTTGGTACTTTGTAATTTAAAAAAATGCCTGATGCCTTTAAAAATAGTCTGGGAAAAAAATTAAATTAGTGAAAAACGTGGATGTTTTTGTAAAACCAGATTTTGATAAAATCAATTACTTTTTTTTTGTTTTGGTTTAAAAATAAATAATTGTAGATTGAATATTTTATCAAATAATTATATTAGAATGTTCTTGATATGATATAAATGTAATCATATTTTGTGTTATTTGTAGGTATTTGATATTTTTTTCATTTATGTATGATGCATTTGTCGTTTGTTAGTAAAACAGTTTGAAAATTTTATACTATAATCCTAATACATTTTTTCTATTTGAATTTCAAAAAAGCACTTTATAAAGAATAAAAATCGTTTGGTGATTGGTTTTAAAATTTCGACGAAATTGGATATTCACACGTAAAGTAAAATATTTATATTGTAATGATTTTTGTTGTTTTGTTACCACTTAAAAAATATTAAAATTAAAATCTTAAAATATTACGATGTTTAATAAAGCATTATTTTGTATATATTTTTAAATTGTTTAGTTATTTTTTAAGTGATGATATATTTAAAGTTTGAAAATGTAATAAAATACCTTACATGAATTTTGATTAAAGCAATTTAAAAATATGGAAAAAAAATATAGGCACACATTTTTGTATACGTTTGAAGTTTAAATTTGTAAATTATTTTTAATTAAAAATAAAATATAAGGCTTATTGATAATTGAATACAAGGTTCTTAATATGTTTATTTTCTAAATCTTAAAAATAGCAAAAATGTATATGCATAATTTTTTTATTATCGATCCTAATCAATATTTTTATGATATTGATATTTTTTCACTTCGTACATTATTACATAATTACTACGTAATTAATAATATTTTCTAAATAAGTTGATAAATTTTAAGTCACGTAGTTACGCCGTTCCTTAGTATTGACTTAACAAGTTAACAAAAATTGCTATGAAATAATATTATAAAAATTGTATATGAAATTTTTTTTTGTCAAAAATTAGTTCAACTTACCGTACTTATTACATTAAAACCTGATTTAATGATAATTCCTTACAAAAAGGCAGGTATTCCAATGCATTTTGACCTCTCTATAGTCTATAACGAACCCTTTCTATTACGTTTAACTGTAATTGTATCATGTATGTACATAATATACTAGGCTACTGCAGTGTTGCTGGTCCGCGGTCGTATACGAATTAGACATGCAATAATGCTAACAATTTATTACAATAATTGTGTATATTTATAATTAATATGCTTGACGTATGTTTGATTATGTGCGTAGCTTGTACCTATATGTAATATAATGTATTAATATTTATTATTGGTTTATTTTTTCTAAATAATACAATATCTCATAAAATATATAAGTATTTTAGTTTGATTAAAAGAATATAATGTATACTAAAGCATGTCTACAGTGGTCACTTTTAATTGTACCGAGACTGTCCCTTAAGTATATTATGCCTCACTGTACGCTTATAGAAAAATAAATAATTAATAGCAGTATAAATTTATTATAAAACATCCTTAGAAGTATAACCTGACAGGCCTAGTATAGTCTCCGCTCAAGTATCATTTTTCATCTCGGTATACATTGATTTATCGTTAAATTTAAATTTAATACATCCATTACAGTGACCTAGATGAGACAGCAGTGTGACTTTTCCGGTTACATTTTTAATTATCAGCCCTAATTTTTATCGCATCGTAAGCATTTGTCCATATTTTTCCTACCATTTAATCTGCCCCTAATACTATATAATATGATATAATATTTCATTGTACAAGAGCCATAGGTTTAAAATTACAAATACTGGTTATGAGATAATATTTCAGATGGCCGATTTTCCACTCAAAATATATACAAAATAATTATTCAATTAACCTTTAGACGTAGGCAGTATACCTGCACATTGAGGGAGGCTTAGAACTTTTACTAGCCCATAATCCGTTAAAATGGGTTAGAATAATTAAGTTCAATACTTATCTAACAATATATAGTCTGGATCACAGAGTTGAACCCTGCAGTACCTACTCACAGCTTCTATCCAGACTTTGACGAAGGTACCTTTTATGTATAATCTATTCAGAAAAACTTGAGTTACCAATTTTAGATTTTGAGTGGAGCGATGAATGTATTGATTTTACAATAATGTGTGTTTTATTATTATTTTTTTTTTTGTGTCTGTGTACACGAGAAAGTGTCGAAATAATGCTTCAATTTTAAACTTTGGGGTGGTTTCTGATACCAAAATGAATCTAGTTGGAGCATTAGGTAGGTCATTTTTTGAATTTCCTAATAGTTTTCAAAAGCGCCAGGAAAACCCAAAAAAAAAAAAAAATTAAGGAAAAACGGGAATTTTTACGCAAAATCAGTATTCGACCAAATCGATTTTTTTTTATGGTTGTAATTCAAAAACTAATCACTGTAAATACTTCTTAACTTACTGTAATTTCCACCAAATGTTAATGTTAGTGTTATCTATATGTAGTTAAATTTTCAAAAATGTTTGACTTTTTTGAGAAATTTTTTTTAAATGTGTCGATAAAAAATTTTTGAGTTACCAAAAAATTTTGAAAATTTAATACAAGGTTCCTTATGAGTTCTTCTTATTGTAGCTAAAAAAAAATTAAAAACCATTTGTCACAATTTTTTTATAAGCGTTTATAGTTCAAATTTTTACGAAATATGTCGAAAACGCGAAAATTTGCAAGTAATTTTGAAGTTGAAAAATCATAAAAATTTTTGTGATTATAACTAAGGATTAAAAATACAACACTAAGTTCTCCATAAGTTTTCCATCAAGTAGCTATAGAGAAAACTCGTAGCATCATTATAGGAAAAATTTTAAGTGCGTTTGAATTTTAAATTTTTAGGAAATATCAAATAGCGTAACAATAACGATTTATCCTCAAACGATTTTAAATATTTGTTATAATTCAAAAAGTATAAGTCTTTATTTTACCAGTTATTTGTATTCGTGTTTTCTTTACGTGATTTAAATTTTAAAATATTTTGACTTTTTTTGAGCTATTTATAGACAACTGAAATTTTCAATTTTTCTAAAAAAAATTTTTTGAAGTGTCGATAAAATTTTTTTAGCCCAATAAAAATACCTGAAAATTTAATACAAAGTTCCTTCATAAGGTATTCTTATAGTGATTACAAAATTATAAGAATACATAGGCACAATTTTTTTTTATTATTAGCATTTGAAGTTCAAATATTGACAAAAATTCGTCAAAATCATGAATATTTGCAAATTATTTTGTAGGTATAATTCATAAAAATTTTTGTATAAGTAGCTAAGAGTTGAAAATTTAATACAAGATGTTTCATAAGTTTAGTTTACATTAATTATTAAAGAACTTAAATGTTGGTGTATTCAGGCCATTAAAACATAAACCACCTTTTTCACTAACCACTGGAAATTATATTCTCTTCTGTGCTTTCTGTGTGCCTTCACAACTCTGTAAGAGTTTTGGCTGCCACCGTCACTGCTCTCCAATAATCACGATCTTGTATCCTTTCCTTCCATTCTGTTACTTCTAACCTCTCTAGATCTTGTTGTACTCCATCCATCCATCGTTTCTTTGGTCTGCCTCTGGGTCTTCTGCCTGTTGGCTTGTATTCAATTGCTG